>JACXGI010019082.1:0-12501 GCA_016801175.1 Esox masquinongy
ACTTCTAGCTTTAGCGCCTTTTCCCTGATTTGGCATTCTGCCAGTTTATTACCGAATTCCAAAGTGGTCTGTTCTTGCTCCCAGCTATTCTAGTGAGATAAGGATCCTGTCATCCCCTCCTCTAATGCAGTTACAATATCTCTTAGTTCTACTTAGCCTCTAACAGACTTGCATGTTATCTTAATGCTATTGCCCCACACTTTTTATATCCTTTTCCATCTTTATAAAGTTCCATTACTCTACCTTGTTATGCAGGTCTTTTGACAGTTCCTTTCTGCTCCCCATGGCTCAGTATCTAGCCTGCTCAGTGCATCCACTTGAGAGCTAACAAACTCATTAACTATTTATACACAGACACTGATTGAAATTTAAAAAGCCATAGGTGTGGGAAATTCACCTTTAATTGCCATTTTCACCTGTGTGTGTCATCTTGTGTGTCTGTAACAAGGCCAAACATTCAAGAGTATGCAAAAATTTGATCAGGGCCATTTGGGTGATTTCTGTTAGCATTATGATTAAAAAAGGAGAAAAACAACTATGTGACAATAAATGGCTTCATATGATTACTATCCTTAAATTAAAGACAGTTTTGCATGATCAGTCATAGTTTCAAAATCAATGCCAAAATTTCACAATTTCTGCCAGGATATGCAAACTTATTAATACAACTGTATTCAATGATTCTTCTTTAGTTAGTATAGACATTTATACCTACGTACTTAATTTCTGTCCTAATAGGCAATCATTGGAATGTTAATGGTTTAGAAATGTTTCTATAAGCTGTGAATGCAGGGACAAAAACATTTGCTTGTTATTACCTAGCTTACTTGTTTCTCGAGATAACACCACGGTCAGTAAACAAACCCCCATGCCTACAGTGAATATAAAAAGTCTACACACCCCTGTTAAAATGCCAGGTTCTTGTGATGTAAAAGAATGAGACAAAGATAAATCATGTCAGAACATTTTCCACCTTTAACGTGACCTATAACGTGAACAATTCAATTGAAAAACAAACTGAAATTTTGAGGGGGAAAAATAAAAAACCCACAATAACCTGGTTGCATAAGTGTGCCCACCCTTAAACTAATACTTTGTTGAAGCACCTTTTGATTTTATTGCAGCACTCAGTCTTTTTGGGTAGGAGTCTATTAGCATGGCACATTTTGACGTGGCAATATTTGCCCACTCTTCTTTGCAAAAGCGCTCCAAATCTGTCAGATTGCGAGGACATCTCCTGTGCACAGCCCTCTTCAGATCACCCCACAGATGTTCAATTGGATTTAGGTCTGGGCTCTGGCTGGGCCATTCTAAAATGTTAATCTTCTTCTGGTGAAGCCATGCTTTTGTGGATTTGGATGTGTGCTTTGGGTCGTTGTCGTGCTGAAAGGTGAACTTCCTCTTCATCTTCAGCTTTCTAATGGACGCCTGAAGGTTTTGTGCCAAAATTGCCTGGTATTTGGAACTGTTCATAATTCCCTCCACCCTGGCTAAGGCCCCAGTTCCTGCTGAAAAAAAAAGCCCCAAAGCATGATGCTGCCACCACCATGCTTCACTCTGGGTATGGTGATCTTTGGGTGATGTGCAGTGTTGTTTTTGCGCTAAACATACCTTTTGGAATTATGGCCAAAAAGTTAAATCTTGGTTTCATCAGACCATAACACATTTTCCCACGTGCTTTTGGGAGACTTGATGTTTGTTTTTGCAAACTTCAGCCAGGCTTGGATGTTTTTCTTTGTAAGAAAAGGCTTCCGTCTTGCCACCCTACCCCATAGCCTATTCATATGAAGAATACGGGAGATTGTTGTCACATGTAGCACACAGCCAGTACTTGCCAGAAATTCCTTTAATGTTGCTGTAGGCCTCTTGGAAGCCTCCCTGACCAGTTTTCTTCTCGTCTTTTCATCAATTTTGGAGGGACATCCAGTTCTTGGTAATGTCCCTGTTGTGCCATATTTTCTCCACTTGATGATGACTGTCTTCACTGTGTTCCATTGTATATCTAATGCTTTGGAAATTCTTTTGTACCCTTCTCCTGACTGATATCTTTCAGCAATGAGATCCCTTTGATGCTTTGTAAGCTCTCTGCGGACCATGGCTTTTGCTCTGAGATGCAACTCAGAAAATGTCAGGAAAATCCTACTAGAACAGCTGAACTTTATTTGTGATTAATCAGAGTCACTTTAAATGATGGCAGGTGTGTAATGACTTCTATTTAACATGAGTTTGAATGTGATTGGTTAACCCCCTGAGGATGGACCAGGCGCTACCGCCCACACCTGAGGCGTATTTGCATAACAAATACATAGTATTACATATTTTCAAAACGTTTTGTGATAGAGAAATTCTATTTTCTTTACTGTTTTCCTGAGATTCCGCTGAAAACGCAGATGCACTTTGTGTTTACGTGGCACATTTCCTGGTTGTCGTCATCCTGTCCAAATGCAACCAAACCTTTGTGCACCTGACCAATGAATGGGCTGTTGGGTGACAGTATCCAATAAAAGGCTGTTGCTAGGCAAAATAGTTTCTTTTACCCAATCAGGGTTTTTGTTTTCGTGCACAATGACTAGAAGAGGTGGAAGCAGTACGTTAGCTTAGCTAGCATGCTAACTTAGCATTTGCGAACGTTTTAGCATTGTGTTCTTGCGGAACGCTAACATGTCGAACAGACAAAGAAAGGATATGTGTTTTCAACAGTTATATAAGTATTATTATTAGTATAAAATGGCAAAACGTAAAAACACTTTTACTAAATGTAGCCATAGTCCGTTACGGTTTTCAAACGCTGGATAGCTGAGTTACCGGACAACAAAGGATGAATGCTAACAACATGCTAACGCTAACGCAAGAACAGTCTGTTAAGTAACATCATATAACCTACTTATCATGAAATAATGTAATACACATGTGATCATTATAGATATTGTCTGCTTTGCGTATTTGGAATGGGAGAACTGTTCCACATGGCTGTTTGTGGTCTGATTTCAATGATAAATAGTGAAACAATTATGGGTGTCATATACATATTGAACTGTATGCACATAAGGTGAATTATTTCATTGTTCTGTTCACATTTATTGTGAAACAATGCATATTTGTGTAAGAAAAAGGGTTTGAAATGTGTTTTTGGAATGGCAGAGTAGTTCCACAAGGCTGTTTGTGGTCTGATTTCAATGATAAATAGTGAAATAATTATGGGTGTCATAAACATATTGGACTGCTTGCAAAAAAAGTTACTAATTTCATTGTTCTGTTCACATTTATTGTGATACAATGCATATTTGTGTAAGAAAAAGGGTTTGAATAGTGTTTATGGAATGGCAGAACTTTTCCACATGGTTCTGTGGTCTGATTTCAATGAAAAATGGTGTCAAAAACGTGTTGGACAAAAGGCAAATTATTTCATTTTTCTATTCACATTCATTGTGATGCCTTTTCTTACACAAATGTGCATTGTGTTTGCACAGAACATTTGTATTGGGAGTATCACTCCTTATGGTTGTGTTATGGTCAGAATTCAATTATATATAGAAAAAATCTGATTTCGCTTATGAAATGATTTACTTTATTGTGCATTTTTCCCTAAAACACTACCTTATAAGAACATTAACATGCATGCTTATATTAGCTGAGGTTCTTTAGAATCATTTGATGCCAAATACATGATGATCCATTTACATTACATATTGTTTATAAGGCCAAATATTAAAGTAGTGAAACCCGAATATTTAAAGGGTTGTCCCCAGACGGTTAATTCTGAACACAGCCACATCCCCAGTTATAAGAGGGTGTGCACACTTATGCAACCAGGTTATTGTAAGGTTTTTATTTTTCATTTTTCCCCCTCGAAGATTTCAGTTTGTTTTTCAATTGAATTTTTCACATTATAGGTCACATTAAAGTGAAAAAAGTTCTGACATGATTTATCTTTGTCTCATTCTTTTACATCACAAAAACTGGCATTTTCACAGGGGTGTGTAGACTTTTTATATCCACTGTAGTTCTGAGATATAAACCAGTGCCGGGTTTGGGGAAGCTCTTTCTTGCATTTTCCTCCCTTCTGCCTGCATCTTTGCGCTTGCAAAAATCTTGAATCTCCTAACTTTATCTTGTACTGTAATTGTAATACTCTCTTTAGATATTAAATTTATTGGTTACATTAATTCATTGACTATTTGGAAATAATCACAAACGGGTCAAAATCCATTACCTCCATCACCATTTAGAATTGCCATTGTGCTTGCATGTTTACAGTTGTGACATATGCATGTCTACATTGGGGACCTCATTGCACATCTAGAATGCCATATAGAATTTGCCATTTGTACCTGCACAGCTATCACCCCACTTGAAACACACTATACTTAATAATTGTACATTTTTTGCCCTCGTTTGTTTGCCTTAATTGCACATTTAGTATTGCCATTTGTACTGAATTTGCCTTCATTGCACATCTATACATTCCACTCGTAATGTAAATACTTGTAAATTTTCGGCCTCCTCTATTTCCACTTCTGGTCAGACGCTAACTGCATTTCGTTGTTATGTACTTGTACTGTTCAATGGCAATAAATTTGAATCAAATCTAATTTAAAGTTGGAACTGTCTATGATTTCAATTGTTTACCTTGATTTTATGAGTTCAAATCCAGCCCTCAATTGGTTGGTAATTTTGGTTTCCATTGAACATTGGTACATCATTTTGTTCTCAACAAATTACACAATGTACAGCAAAGATTTTGATCTTTAATATATTTTGTTCATCGAGACCCGATGTGTGATTTCAGTGTTCCCTTAGTTTTTTAGCAGTGTTGTTCTTGCATTGTTTGGAGCTGTGTTTTTTGTCATTGTCTTGTTGTAGGATATGGCATGGCGTTGTAAAATGGAGGGATAGCCTTCCTTCTTCAAGATCTATTTTGCCTTGAACAAATCTCCCAGTTGACCACCACCAAAGCACCCCAAGACCATCACATTGCCTCCACCATGCTTGGCAGACGGTGTCAAGCACTCCTCCAGAATCTTTTCATTTGGTCTACATCTCACAGATGTTGTTTGTGAGCTGAACACCTCAAACTTGTTTGTCCATAACACTTTTTCCATCCTTCTTCTGTCCAGTGTCTGTGTTCTTTTGCCCATCTCAATCTTTCCTTTTTATTGGCCAGTCTGAGATTTGGCTTTTTCTTTGTAATTCTGTTTAGGAGGCCAGCATCCTGGAGTTGCCCCTCCACTGTAGATGTTGAGACTGGTGTTTTGCAGGTACTATTTAATGAAGCTAGCAGTTGAGGATCTGTGAGGCACCTGTTTCTCAAACTGGACACTAATGTATTTTTCCTCTTGCTCAGTTCTGCACCAGGGCCTCCCACTCTTCTTTCTATTCTGGTTAGAGTCAGTTTGAGCTGTTCTGTGAAGTGAGTGGTACACAGCATTGTACGAGATCTTCAGTTTCTTGGCAATTTTACCGCATGGAATAGCCTTCATTTCTCAGAACAAGGATAGACTGTCAAGTTTCAGAAGGAAGTCCTTTGTTTCTGGCCATTTTGAGCCTGTAATGAAACCCACAATTGCTGACGCTCCACAAACTCAACTAGTCTAAAGAAGGCCAGTTTTATTTTTCAGCTGTGCTAACATAATTTCGAAAGGGTTTTCTAATGACCAATTTGCCTTTTAAAATGATAAACTTGGATTAGAAAACACAATGTGCCATTGCAACACAGGAATGATGGTTGCTGATAATGGGCCTCTGTACGCCTATGTATATATTCCATTGAAAATCAATCATTTCCAGCTAAATTAACAAGGTCTACTCTATATTTCAGATCAATTTGATTGTAATTGTAATGGACGAAAAATTTGATCTCAAACTTTTGAATTGGTAGTGTATGTATGAAAATAGAGATCTCAGTGATCAAACCATATAACAGAACAGGTTTTGCATTTCAACAATGTTTCTGAAAACCAACATTATTCATGTCATAACTTGATTCATGTCTAATTTGTCAGCCATAGTAAAATCATTTTATTTTAATTTGCTCTGTCCAATATATGTTTAAATTCCTCAAGTATTTAAATATGATATTCACTTACTCAAATATGGTATTTAATGATCCATACACATTTAAAATTAATTCCTATTCTATGCTATAAATTAAAAGCTATTCTAAAAAAGTGAATTTGGAGTTTCTTAATTATTATTAAACTTAGTTATTTCATATTTAGACTACAAAAATATAAGGAAGACATACGTTGACATAGATAATGCTTTAAAGGGTAAACAATAGCAGATTAATAAGCAGCAACCTATTTTCTTTGAAAATTCCCATCTGACGGTGTATTCCACCATTTGCAATACATGGACAACGTTTCATCTAACATTTCTGGTTTTTTTTCCTAATTTCAATTAATTTTAACAGATTATAGAACAAATAAACATATGATCTTTATTCCAGTATTTTTGGTTACCCTTTTGCTTGGATTAAGGACTGTGCTTTAACACAGAACAGTCTGATGGAAGAGTAAATGTAAGGTAAATTCAGAACATTAAATACTGTGTAACCCTCTTGTATAACATGAGGTTGACTTTTCATAAGAATGGCATCAGATTGGTGTGATAATATGTGAAATACAGACTGTGTTCAAAATTGTATTATAACTAGAAAATATCCGGATAATGATAATAAATATTATATCCTTCACATTTGCTACGTTTTGCAGTTTGTTCAGGACAGGTTATTTGAGCTTTCATCTCTCTTATCCGCACGTCTTGTCTGGTTTGATGTCCAACTAAACTTGCAACATTGTTTCAATTGGCTGTTTCCTGTGGTTCAAGTAGGCTATTTTGTTATGGTTCAATTGAGACATGGGATCAGATACTTTTATGTTACGGGATTTTGTGGTTAGGACTGTTGTAAATTACTTGGAAAGATATTATTCGCAATCCCAATGGATAGTATCAAACACTGATTTTGTGTGAGGTGACAAAAAATTACTTAGAGAAGCTCCACAGCTCTGGAGGGCAGTTCAGGTAATTATTCTAGCTTACTAAAATGCATTACACATGCACTTTTATAGACCTTCATTTGTAAACAGGCCCGCATTTTCTCAACTATTTATCAAACAAATAAAAGTGGACAGAAGACATAGAGCATGTCTTGGAGAGAAATGCATGGTACATTCTTACAACATGACCACTTGTCACAACCTTTTAAATAAGAGATAACTTTCTGGAAAAAATGAAAATGTATACCATAAACTATGTACTTGATCAGCTGAACTATAGAAAAAAAAACAATTTGGCAAGCCTATGCTGGAATAGGACAGGCATTTGCTGTCATTTTGATAAATTTGGGTCTAATATACTGTACACTGATGAGCCAAAACATTACGACCACTCACAGGTGAAGCAAATAACGTTGATCATCTCCTAACAAAAGCACATGTCAAGGTCTGGATAGATTTAATAGTAAGAGAAAAATCAGTTATTGTTGTCAACATGTTAGATGCAGGAGAAATGGGCAGGAGTAAAGACCTGAGTAACTTTGACAAGGGCCAAATTTTTATGGCCAGACAACTGAGTCAGAGCATCTCTGAAACGACAAGGCTTGTCATCAGTGGTGAGTACCTACCGATACACTGCGCCAAATATCCGTTTCGTGGTCCTAGTTATCTTGACACCTCTTATGAATGTTGCCAATTCCAGGCCAGTCGTGAGAACTAGTCTTTAATTACTCAACACTCCAAAGCCGGTTTATGTCGCGACTTTTCACGAAGAGGAACCGCAAATGAACTATCAACAGTCAAGAACAGTTAGAATCCTGACTGGCAACAGCTCCAGCATGGGACATTCTTCTACACTTCCCTACTTTTAAGGAAACCCCACCACTGGGCATTAGGACATATCGCGACACACAAACCTCACCATTGTTACAACCCCACCCCCTGCTGTGAGGTACTAACATGTCAATGGAGAACAGATTGTGACTGGCAATGATTCCAGATCTTGACTTTTAACGAGTGTCCACCAGTGAAGACATTAGGATATTTTGCGACTTTTACCCCATAACCCCCCCCCCATCTCCCCGTTCTTTTTCCTACCCCCCCATGTTTATTCAACCACAGCGTATACCAGTAAAATGCTTTTATTTTTTTAAGTGCAAAAAATTCAGTATTTCACAATGAATGTGTACAAATAAACAGCTGTATAATTGTCAAAGTAGTGTAAACAATTTGACAAGAAAATGCTTGTATGTACCCTCACAGCGATGCAGCAACAGAACGTTCTTTAAATTATACAAACAATTTAACAGGGTTACAAAAAATATGTTACGTATATAAATTCAAATCAAATAAATATTGGGACACATTACTAAAAACAGCAATGTAATTAAAGATAGTGCAAATGGTTACATTTAAAGTGGAAATGCTTGCTTGCAGGTTCCCACACAGCAATACAAGAATAGAAATTTCTCAAAAGGACACTGGCGGCCAAAAGTTTGGAATAATGTACAGATTTTGAGTAACAATAGAAAATGTATTGTCAATGTGAATAAAACCTTTACGCAATACTAACCTCACAGCAATGCACCAATAGAAAGGCTAAAAACAAATAGCAAAACATTTTAAGTAATGGACAACAAAATAACTACACCATAATAAAGATACTAAAAACTCTATATAAAGTAGAGTGTCTGGTAGCAGAAACTGAGACTTGAGTGCGTGTGTGTGCGTAAATCAGTCAAGTTCAAGTGACCTTTGCTTGTCAGCTAATTTGGTCAGGAAACCAAAAATCCAGTATCCACACCAGACATCATGTCCTCAGTTGCTCGGTAAACCACAGCCTCTCTTCTCTTTAAATGTTCTGAGCAATCTGGTATCCAGGGTAGGGCTGTGGTGGTCGTTTTGGCGACGCCTCTTCTTCCCATAAGAGCGGTGGGCTCTCCTTCATTCGTCAGCTGATTTGATCAGGTACTCAAACTCAGCAGAGCCCCAGCTAGGAGAGGAAACCAAAAATCCACCGGGGTCACTCTCCATATCAGACATCATGTCCTCAGTTGCCCCGGCAAACTGCAACTTCTCTTCAGCCAAGGGTTCTTTCAGCCAACTAGCCAAAGCCTGTGAAAGTACAGTAGACAATAAATTGACAATGTCAAAACAGTACAATGTCAAACTGTAAAAATCTAGAGCAGTCCAAACATTACAGTAAATCATACGCTTCACGTTTAAGGAAGCTAAAGGTGTTAGGATAAATTCAAATACATTAAAATTAAGAAGGTAAAACAGAGACATAAGTTTTTTATTTGTAAAATATGTTGCACACTTGTAAAAAAGATCTCCAAACAAGTAATTACTTCTGTAGTTGTATAAAAAATGTGCATACTTGTAACCAACTTGATATTTGGAATCATTAATAACACAGGCCAACGTAAAACACGGACACTCAGAGTTTTGTCACTAAAATCTTGCTAGAACTATGATTAAATTATTTTTATTTGTAAATCAGTCTGCGGTAGCATGTTTCACAACGTTTGCAAGCGGATATACCCATGAGGACTCTAATTGGCAGGCCATACCTTTTTCTTCCAATTAACTGAATGCATCGTGAACGAAACATTTTCACCTTTTAAGCAATCTGAGTGGATTCTGGAACAAGTAGGGTCAGAGTTTCAACTCGTAGTGATGCAGAGGAAGAAAAACATGGCTAAACACCTCAGTTTTTGATGGGATAACAAACCTTTTAGATGATTTTTCCACCTAGCTAGATCAAATCACAAAGTTTACTGAAGTCTACAAGCTAAATTACTAAAAGGTAAATATAGCAACTAGCAAGGAATTTACATGGCTACTTAACGTTTTGCCTTTGACATGGATATGCATTTACCATGAGAATAATAGAAATTCACTTTGCACAATTCATATTTTGCATTAGACTAGTTTGGGCGTGTACATACCAGTTGAATATGGTTACATCATAACATGTAGTTTTTGTTTATCACTTGAAGTGCTTGCATTTGTTCTTCACATCTGCTAGGGCTGTCATCACTGTTTTTTTTTTTTACTTTATAGGAATTTCTGCTCCAAAGAAAAGGGTACAGTTTCAGCAAGAATAATCATATGCAAAATGTCAATTCTTAGCTAATTACTATTTTTCCATCGTAGTAATTTAGCATGTTATTATTCCTATAACGTTTATTTTTTTCAATCAAAACAGTTTTTCGTACTTTTCAAATGCATTGTCGCGTTGAACTAACTGGATAAAAGGTTTGGTATAGTATCAACAACTGAGGTACGAGTGGGTAGGAAAAGCTGACCATGCTGAAACCTGTTTTTCCTCCTCTGCAATACATCACTATGAGTTAAAACACTTGTGTTCCAGAATATACTCAGATTGGTTAAAACATGAAAGTTTTAACCAACCCCAAAGCCCACAATCCAGACAAACTAAGACTAATCTTGTTTAATAAATTTGCATGATGAATGTTCCATTTCACGCAGCCACTTCTTTTGATTATTTTAACATTTTTTTTAAAGTAATATAAATTCACATTCACCTTTCATGCGGCCTATACTTTTCATCCTCGCCAGCAGTATTGCGTAGGTCCCGACTGCACGCTATGAAAATAAGGTTCTAATAATTCTAATAAAATTGCAAACACAATTACGCACAAATCTAACATAGTAAGTACTGTAGTTAAAAGTTCAACTTACAGATAATATATTTCGTCTTGCTCGAGAAGACCAGGCCCCGGGACTTCCGTCGAGCAAGCTGTTAGAAATACAGTCAATAGTCTGGTTAATTTGCTAGGTATGTATGTGTATAAATATTTCTATATAATGTTTTACTAGGGTTAGTTACAATGCGCTTAATATTGCTTTCTGTATGTAACAACGGTACCCAGCAAGCTAGATAGCTGAAACACAAAAGTCCTTACCGCACGTACTGCTAGCTAATGTTACAGACAGTCAGCTCTTAGTCGACTCTTACCTTGATTTGTAGTAACAAAATTACTTCGACTGCCTTGAACTGTTGTCGCGTTTTCAGTAGCCATTTCCATGGCTTGGCGAGTAGAGTAGAGTAGAAATTGCTGGAATGCATTCTCGAACACTTTACTGAAATCTTACACTTCGATTACAACCGCCAGCAAAAGACAATTGCGAAGTAAAACGTTCTCGCGAGTTTAAAAAATAAGTGGGGTTGTAGTGAACTCCAATCCTCTTGAATTTCACTGGTCACTGAAAATTGTCACGTCCTCACTCCTGGTTTTCTTCGCCAGATTGGGTTATTTAGTTTTCCATCACTATGCCCTCCTACTTGCATTAATTTGATTGGCCATCGAAACATATAGTCTGTGCCGAGTCCGTCACCATCCAGTTTTGAGCCATAATCGGAAAACTGTGTCATCTCTGTTCTTTTATTTATTTAACACCTTAAACGTAATTTGCTCCAACGGACTTGAGTCAAGTCGCTATAATGTCAAAGCGCAAGGCAGGTGATTGCCAACAGAGAAACTGGCCAATGCAGCAATGTGCAAGAAGTGCAAATACATTTTTTGGGCACAAGCTAAGACAAAAGCAGATAGGAAATCAATAGAGACTGAAATGAGTGAGAATAACCAACTGACCAGTGTTTCATTTGCAATTACTTCTGATATTATTTGCCTTTCCCGTAAAAAACTGTTTGTCATGTCAAATGAAGATAGAGAGGATCTGCATAGGGTTTTCACATTATTATATCCATCTAGAAACCAAACTTTTGCACACCCGTAGATCGACCGGTGCGTTGGAGAAGACCAATGGTCGATTCAAGTAAACAAAAGAACTCCCGCACCCAGTCTGCGTAACTAGCAGTAAGAATTTAATAACAACGTTTCGGTACCAACTTTAGGTTGCCTGCTGAGTGTAAACTGTGAAATCTTGGTACCTAAACTTTATTAAATTATTATTGCATGTTACGCAGACTGGGTGCGGGAGTTATTTTGTTTACATTATTATATCCAAACAAGGATCTTGCCATTGTTCAGCTTGTCACGCCCTCCGCATCCACCTCTTCGTTGTCTGGGCCAGGCTTTTTCTCTCTCCTGTCTGTCCGTGTATATGCCCCCCCCCCCCGCCGTGTATATGGGGATATGGGGTCCCTGAATTTGAGAAAACTTTGCTGACCACGACAGACACTGACGGTTCGTGGCCACAACAAATGAGGTAAGCAGAACCTGTTTCATCAAATCTGCATATTCGGCTTAATCACTAAATTCTGAACTAGAAGTGTCTTGACTGGAAAGTATTAAATTGGGGAGTACAATATTCGGTAGAAAAGAGTGGGTTAGAGGCCCGGGAAGCGGGGACTTTCCGAATTCTACGGTTAAAACTAGTAAATTTTTATTGGATAGGTTTTAATCGTTTTAAAACGGGGTTGGAGACCCGGGAAGTATAGATCTTCCCGAATTCTAGATTCTAGGTTTGGCAACCTACCCTATCACCTGACGAGGAGATAGACCCTGGGTCGGGG
>JACXGI010019083.1:0-12499 GCA_016801175.1 Esox masquinongy
CCTACACTAGTTACAGGCTTTAGTTCTAACCCTGCACTAGTTACAGGCTTTAGTTCTAACCCTGCACTAGTTACAGGCTTTAGTTCTAACCCTACACTAGTTACAGGCTTTAGTTCTAACCCTACACTAGTAACAGGCTTTAGATCTAACCCTGCACTAGTAACAGGCTTTAGATCTAACCCTGCACTAGTAACAGGCTTTAGATCTAACCCTACACTAGTAACAGGCTTTAGATCTACCCCTGCACTAGTAACAGGCTTTAGATCTAATCCTACACTAGTAACAGGCTTTAGATCTAACCCTGCACTAGTAACAGGCTTTAGTTCAAACCCTGTAACCCTGCACCAACAGGGTCACAGGCTGTAGTTCCAGGATTTAGTTCCACCTCTGTGTGTGTGGGCATGCGTATGGGTGTGTGTATATAGGTGTGTATGTGTATGTGTGTACAAGGATTCATTCTTCAGTGGCTAGGCTAACCATAATGCCCACATACTATTACAGACACCACAGATCACTACTACAGAGCATTAGTCTATTGTGGCCTGTTCTGGTTTGTAGTAGTGGTCTGTAGTAGTCTGTAGTAGTCTATAGTGTCTGTAGTAGTGGTGTGTAGTAGTGATCTGTTGTGTTCTGCAGTAGTCTATAGTGTCTGTAATGGTCTAAAGTGGTCTGTTGTGGTCTGTAGTAGTCTATAGTGTCTGTAATGGTCTAAAGTGGCCTGTTGTGGTCTGTAGTAGTCTATAGTGTCTGTAATGGTCTAAAGTGGCCTGTTGTGGTTGTAGTAGTCTATAGTGTCTGTAATGGTCTAAAGTTGCCTGTTGTGGTCTGTAGTAGTCTATAGTGTCTGTAGTAGTGGTGTGTAGTAGTGGTCTGTTGTGTTCTGCAGCAGTCTATAGTTTCTGTAATGGTCTAAAGTGGCCTGTTGTGGTCTGTAGTAGTCTATAGTGTCTGTAATGGTCTAAAGTGGCCTGTTGTGTTCTGCAGTAGTCTATAGTGTCTGTAATGGTATAAACTACTACAGACCACAACAGGCCACTATAGACTACCACAGACTCTCTAGACTACTGCAGAACACAACAGAACACTACTACAGAGCACTACTGCAGAATACAACAGACCAATACTACACACCACTACTACAGACACTATAGACTACTGCAGAACACAACACAACAGAACACTACTACAGACCACTACTACACACCACTACTACAGACCACAAGAGGCCACTATAGACTACTGCAGAACACTATAGACCACTACTACGACACTATAGACTCCTGCAAAGCACAACAGAGCACTACTACACACCACTACTACAGACCACAACAGGCCACAATAGACTACTACAGATACTATAGAATACTGCAGAACACAACAGACCACTACTACAGACCATAACTACAAACCACAACAGGACAATATTGAACAATACATTCTGCTGATATTTTTATTTCACCCGTATTTTACCAGGTATGTCAATGGTGAACCATTTGTCATTTACACATAAATACAGTCAAAACACTAAGTACAAGGAAATACCCAACAGATCAATAAATGATACCATATAAGGTGATAGATATAAAGTGCATTTGGAAAGTATTCAAACCCCTTCACTTTCTCCAAACCCCTTCACTTTCTGGACAAAAAACAAATGCAATCTACTATAAATTAGGTCTACAAATCACTATGCCAGGCTTACCGGTACCAACTTATCTATAAATCCCTCTTAGGGAAAATCCCCCTCTACCTCACCTCACTCCTCAGCATCTCCCAACTCAATAGAAAGCTGCATTGAGATAGATCAAGTACCTCACACTGGTCCCTCCAGTTTATGAGTGTAAAGATGACAGTAGTGAGTGTTTTAGGGGGCAATGGAGACAAAGTGGATCTCATAAAACTACATCTCGTTTATCCAAGCCAAGTCGTTAAATTATGTTATCCAGGACCCGTAGAATGTTATTTTTTACAAGATTAGACTTCGCAGTGTGGGTGAAGGAGACTTTACTGTGAAACAGGAAACCAAATCTGGATATGATTTCAGTCTGGAGGTGGCTGATGTCGGTGTGGAAAGAGTGAACGGTCTGACCAAATACAAACATACTGGTATGTTGAAAAAGTATAACTTCATTTACAACACAGTGTCGTCTGCATAAAGGTGGATAAGAATGATAACTTCATTTACAACATAGTGTCGTCTACACAGAGGTGGATAAGAATGATAACTTAATTTACGACACAGTGTCGTCTGCATAAAGGTGGATAAGAATGATAACTTAATTTACAACATAGTGTCGTCTGCATAAAGGTGGATAAGAATGATAATTTACAACATAGTGTCGTCTGCATAAAGGTGGATAAGGATGATAATTTACAACATAGTGTCGTCTGCATAAAGGTGGATAAGGATGATAATTTACAACATAGTGTCGTCTGCATAAAGGTGGATAAGGATGATAATTTACAACATAGTGTCGTCTGCATAAAGGTGGATAAGGGAGTCCACAGCAGCAGGTTTATTTATAGGTTATTGAAGTATGCAAAGAATAAGGTTGACCCCTAAGAATAAGGTTGACCCCTGAGGAAGTCCCATGGAATCAGGCAGTGGTTTAAACAATAGACCAGTCAGAGAAAAAGTTTACAAACCAGGCTAGACATACCATTGGACTACTACAGACCATTGTAGATCACTAGAGAACATGTGTTTTAAAAATTTGAAACTTTTCAAATTTAATTAAAAAGAACAGAAACCTTAAAATGCAGTACAAATGTAAACCATCTTAAGATTCATCACATTTATAGGATCATTGTTAAATCTACAGTATGAGCTGTTTCCCAAAGACAGTGTAACTAAAGTTGCCCTTAAATGCTTCTTTTTGCCAGACTGCGTAAGTGGAGGATTTACATAACGTAGTGGTTGGCTATTCAACTGTCATTGTTTTCTAAACAAACCAACCAGCCATGGAGTGAATGGAGTCATTGTTTTCATTATACAGTGAGGGAAAAAATAATTTGATCCCCTGCTGATTTTGTACGTACAGGGCATTGACAATGGGTCGTGGATGGGTATTCCAGCATGACAATGACCCAAAACACACAGCCAAGGCAACAAAGGAGTGGCTCAAGAAGAAGCACATTAAGGTCCTGGAGTGGCCTTGCCAGTCTCCAGACCTTAATCCCATAGAAAATCTGTGGAGGGAGCTGAAGGTTCGAGTTGCCAAACGTCAGCCTCGAAACCTTAATGACTTGGAGATGATCTGCAAAGAGGAGTGGGACAAAATCCCTCCTGAGATGTGTGCAAACCTGGTGGCCGACTACAAGAAACGTCTGACCTCTGTGATTGCCACCAAGTACTAAGTCATGTTTTGCAGAGGGGTTGAATACTTATTTCACTCATTAAAATGCAAATCAATTTATAACATTTTTGACATACATTTTTCTGGATTTTTTTGTTGTTATTCTGTCTCTCACTGTTCAAATAAACCTACCATTAAAATTATAGACTGATCATTTCTTTGTCAGTGGGCAAACGTACAAAATCAGCAGGGGATCAAATAATTTTTTCCCTCACTGTAGGTACTGTATAGCTGGCTACAAGTTTCAGTAGCTACATTATAGTAAGCCTAAAGTAAAACTGTTCATGGCTATATTGCGATGGACGACCTGCACCGACAACAAACACATTCTTCTCAATTTCGATTAACATAGCGTAGTCCACATAGCGTCCTGGAACAGCCATGAAGTGATTGGAGTCATTGTTTTCATTACTGTACAGCGTTTAGCTAACCATCCACAGTAATCTCTTTCTAATTTAACGTGTTGAATGTAGTGTAGTGATCCTGGTATACCTGTTGTTGGTTTGGATGTTAGCTAAAGTAGGGAACTAGTTCTGAGAACCATGGAGTTTCGACTAATTGGTTTAACAATGCAGAAGTAAACAGACAACACAGACACCTCTCTACACACGTATCACGTGCAACAGTACCCACTGTTTAAATAGCGTAGTGGTTAAAGGCAGTCTGTCACATAGGAAATCGCAGATCGAATCCAGCCAGGGGCAACAACATTCATCCCTTCGAATCGCGGGCTGGCATAACTATGCTTGCCTATTTCCTTTTCTTGTTTAACAACAGCCACTAAGTACAGCTAAGTAGGTTGTTTTTCCCTTCAATGTGAATTTTTACAAGGAATATTAATGGTGCACTCTGGTCACATGATCCTACCATTGAAAATACCAAGCTTTGTCAAAAACACACTGTTCTAAAAGGGTAATCTCCCCTTGTCTCACCACCAATCACAATCAAAATGAGTTTCAGGTGTGCAGCAGGTTGTTGGGGGAAGTAAGAAATTTTTTTTCTGTTTTAATAAGGTAGAAGTAGTTGTCACTCTTATTTTGTCACAACCAATGATTGGTTTGTGAGGTGATACTTTTTAGCTGAAACGACATATTATATAGATGATCATGTGATGTGAGTGCACCTTTAAACATTGAAGAATATATATTTATCAGTCTCTGTAAATGCCAATAATTTCATCAAATTTGACAAAAAATAAAAGGAATGTTTGTTGAGACTTCCCCTCTAATATTATGTTCATGTAATTCATACAGTTGTGTTTTCAACTTCACTGTATTTCATTGTGTCAGGGCAGATTGTTGAGATGCCCTCTAGCTATCTCTGTATGTTTAGTTTTGTTTAGTGATGGCCAAATGAGGCTTCATTAGCATTATTTTAACAGCAGGATATTATGCTGGCAGCACTCGGATTTTCTTTATCACAATAAAAGCCATCATTGAAATTTATACAGCAATATAGTTAACAATATAGTCTGTAAGAAATAACAGACACAAACAATATTGGAATGGACATTAAACATAAAATGTACAGTCTAGATTGCTAAGTATATTGCTTTATATATATTTCAATGATGGCTTTTATTTTGAAAAAGAAAATCTAAGTTAGCGCTGCTAGTATAATATCCTGCTGCAAGAAGAACGGTAATGAAGCCTCGTATGGCCATCACTAGTTTTGTTAGTCCCCAGTTAGAGGGATGCGTTCCAACGCCATTCGGGGGCGGAGTCACTGGCTTGTTGTTGTCTCTCTGTTGCGCACTTGTGCAATGGGCCTGTACTCTGCTGGCTATACTCGGCCCTCATTCAGGGTGGTTGCGGTTGGCGGGTGTCACTTTGGTTGATGCTTGGCAATGTGGGTGGATTGTTTTCCTGCCTGTTGGGCCCTGTCCGGGGCCTCCCCCGGATAGGGCCACAGTGTCACCGGACCCCCTGTCTCAGCCCCAAGGTCTTACGCTGCTATATTATTGTGCTGGGGAGTAGGGTCAGTTCTCCTTCTCCACTATAAATCCTTGTAGATCTAAGGAATGCATTTTCTAAATTTTCCCTGTCTCTTGCCGTTTTAAACTTAGGAGGACATGAGGTCCTGGCCCACACCTGAGGAGTACCAGGCTTGAAAGACCCGTTGCTGTCCCGGTCCAAAGTCCTCCTGGTTGTGTTGCAGGTCAAGACGATACCTGACGATTTCAGCTGCCACTGTGCTGACACCTCCCCCTCCCCGTGTTGTCCCTGTCCTTGTCCATCTGGTCATGCTTCCGACCTGGACTAAGTTTAAATAGACTCTGGACTCAGCCCACGTGCACTTATTAATTATTACAATTGTACTCTTAATATGTTCACCCAGTACAGCCAGAAGAGGACTGGTCACCCCTCTGAGCCTGGGTCCTCTCTAGGTTTCTTCTTAAATTTTGGACTTCTTAGGGAGTTTTTCCTAGCCACTGAAATTCAACACTACTGTTGTTTTCTCCTTGGGGTTTCAAGGCCGGGTGTTTTGTAAAAGCACATTCTGACAACTGCTGATGTAAAAAGGGCTTTATAAATAAATTTGATTGATTGATTGATTGAGTTAGAGGCAGCTGCCCGGCATTGCTTCTAATTGGGGATCCTATTCAAGTTGCCCCTAAGTACACTGTGTTGTGGGTCATTATTTTTGTTTGTTATCAGCATGGCATTGGTCATTTAGTTATTTGTCTAAAATCCCTTTTTGTTATTTGTGAATTTCATACTGTGTCCTGTCTTACATTCAAAACTAAAGACAATCACCGTCAGTGACCTGAGCATAGAGCAGGCGGAGGAGTACAAGTACCTTGGTACAATATTTAATAATAAGTTGATCTTTGGAGCCAACAGTGTGAAAACGTATAAACGACATAAACCTGAATCATTTAATCATAAAATTATTAAATGTCAAGTAATTTGGTTTTACAGTCCCTTTACAAATGCTTTTCTGATGAATCTATCCAAACTCTGTAGTTGCTGAGTTTGGCTTTTCAACTGGGAATATCAAAACACTCTAGAGAGAGTTTTGAGGGTCAATGGTAAGGTTGTTGGCAGAATACAAAAGAGTTCACTGAAACATTTACAATGAGGGAAAGAAATCACTTTAGATCTTATCTACTCACTGAACAGCCAGTATGTATCACTGCCATCAGGACAGACTTTGGTCTTCTTAAAACCAGGACAGCGACAGTTATGCAATGGCATTGGTGCAGCTTTTAAATAAAAAATATATTTGTGTGACTTACGTCAGTATTACAGTTCTTTTAAATAAAAAATATATTTGTGTGACTTACGTCAGTATTATAGTTATTTTAAATATAAATATATTTGTGTGACTTACGACAGTATTACAGTTCTTTTAAATAAAAAATATATTTGTGTGACTTACGTCAGTATTACAGTTCTTTTAAATATATTTGTGTGACTTACGACAGTATTACAGTTCTTTTAAATATAAAATATTTGTGAGACTTACGTCAGTATTACAGTTCTTTTAAATAAAAAAATATATTTGTGGGACTTACGTCAGTATTACAGTTCTTTTAAATATAAATATATTTGTGTGACTTATGACAGTATTACAGTTCTTTTAAATATAAATATATTTGGGTGACTTACGTCAGTATTACAGTTCTTTTAAATAAAAAATATATTTGTGTGACTTACGACAGTATTACAGTTACAACGCAATGTATTTTTGTGTGGTCTGGGGAGGTCCTGTGAGGTGGGTATACATGTACTATAATAGCATGGATTTGAGATTGATCGACTGCTGTTTGAGCAAAAATTATTTTCTCTCTATTATTTTACCTCTCTCCTGTCCAATGAAGAAATTATCTTTAGAAAGAGCTTTTTCTGAGAAATGTTGTTTCTTGTATATACTGAGGACTTCCAAAGTATTTAGATAGTGACTTTGGATTTCAAACAATACAATACAAAAACATTTTAGGGCATGTTTGTCTTCAGTGCTGTGTTTAGCATGTGATACGCATACTGGCACACTGTAAAACACACACAGGAAAAAGCAAGACAGCGAATCGTCTGCTCAGTATTATGTTTGCTGTTGCTTTGTTTTTATGTATTTGTCGTTGTAATGTCTCTGCGTTATTCGTTTATGATCACCAAGCTCTTTTAGCCTCTGAGACACAGTTGAATTGCTGCTGCTAAAGCACGACTTGGGAGAGCAGATTACAGATCTCCCTCCCCTCTCATCTAATTTACCTGTAGACCTGCGTCTCCTACCCTGTGCCTACTCTCGTAAAAATCGTTTTAAGAAACGCCTGAAGAGACGGGGAAAGCGGGGAGGTGTGCTGGCAAGACTAAAAGCTTACCCGATGCCCTCATATGCGACTGATCCTGGCGGTGGATGGTACCGTATTCCTGCAGTCAGGTGTCTACCGGATTCCAGAGGTCCCTGGATCCAACCTGTCATTCCGTGTCTACTGGCTGAGGCTCCCCAAATCCGGCAAACGCGGGCCAGCAGAGGCGACGTGGATCACGGGAACCTTCGTCCTCTGAACCGTGCCCCTTCACTGATCAGTGGGGAATGTGTGCTGCGCATGGCTCTGATTAACGCTAGATCGCTAGCAAATAAGACGTTCCTGCTCAATGACTTTTTTACTACTTGTGAGTTGGACTTCTTGTTTTTGACGGAGACCTGGCTTCATGCTGGTGAGTTTACTCCTCTCTCAGAACTTCTTCCTCCGGAGTGTAATTTCCTCAGCTCCCCTAGGACTACTGGCAGGGGTGGAGGGCTAGCATCTGTATTCAATTCCACTTTCAAATGCCGGCAGACTCCTTCTGACAGTTTCCTTAGTTTTGAACTGCAACTGTTTGAGTTCAACCATCCTTTTCCCGTTTTGTGCGCAGTGGTGTATCGTCCACCTAAAGTCAATAAGGATTTTTTGACGGACTTCGCTGACCTTTTGGCGATTATGTCGGATTACGATCGTTTTTTAATTGTTGGTGATTTGAATATACATGTTTGCTGTGAAATAGGCCTTTGGTCAAGGTTTTTATGAGTCTTATAGACTCCTTCAATCTCGTTCAGTCAGTGACTAGTCCGACACATGAAAAAGGGCACACACTGGACCTTGTGTTGTCTTAAGGTTTATGTGTCCATGTCACTGAAATTTGTGATATTTGTATATTAGATCAACTGCCTGTTTTGTTCACTGTCACAGTTCCCTGCTCTAAGGTTGAAAATTGTGTTCCTGCACATAAATTGCGTACGATTAACCCCTTAACTTTGTTGCATTTTTCTAATGCTTTTAATGAGTCTATGTTGTGTAATCTAGATGACAACTGTGCTCTTAGCGCTGATGATTTTACTACTCTCATGCATTCCACTTGCACTGATATCTTAGACTCTGTTGCGCCGTTCAAATCTAAACGCGCAAAGCCATCTTTAGAGCCTTGGCTAAACGACAATACCCGCACTCTCAGACGTTCACTTAGACGAGCTGAAAGAAAAAGGAAGAAGGATAAACTCCAGGTTTCCCTAGGAATGCTACGTGACTGCTGTACTAACTATCAGAGAGCTATTAAAGCTGCAAAAGCACAATTTATATCAAACCTTGTTTTCAACAATAATCATAGGCCTCAGGTTCTCTTCAACTCTCTTAACTCTCTGATAAACCCCGGTAGCGCGGCTTGTATTGTTCCATCAGCCAAACTGGGTGAGGATTTTAAAACATTTTTATTGGAAATATTGCTGCTCTAAAAAATGTACCGACTTCCCCCGCCCTAGACCCTTCTGCTCCCTCTACTTTCTCAGCTGTCTTCAATCAGTTTGAGTCTGTATCACTTTCATCATTAACAAAGGTAGTTCGTACCATGCGCCCCACAAACTGGATTACTGTAATTGTTTTCTGATCTACCTGGGGGTAGATCAGAAAACCCTAAATCGGCTCCAGTTAGTACAAAATGCCGCCGCTCGACTTTTAACCGGCATAAGAAAATGAGAGCACATAACACCAATTGTGGCCTCCCTCCATTGACTACCTGTTCGTTTCAGGATTGATTTAAAGATTTTAATGCTTGTCTTTAAGGTTTTAAATGGATTGCCCCCTTTATATCTGTCTGAACTTTTACATCATCATTCTCCAGCCCGAGCACTGAGGTCAGCTAACCAGTTACTTCTAGTTGTCCCAAAAGCCTGGCTAAAAACTAGAGGGGCTCGAGCTTTCGCGGTGGGTGGTCCCATCCTCTGGAATAGCCTACCACTGCATATTCGAAATGCCCAGACTATACACACTTTTAAGTCTTTGCTAAAGACGCACCATTTTACTCTGGCTTTTAATCTTAGCTGAGTTGGCATTAAACGTCTATGCTGCTATTTTGTCTGTGTCTTATGTGTATCTACGTAATTTTTTACCTGTACATTTCATATATTTTGTATACTTTGATATTTTGTCCTTTACAGCACTTTGGTCAATGTCAGTTGTTTTAAATGTGCTTTATAAATAAAGTTGACATTGACATTGACTTAACTGGATTCAGATCAGGTGATTGACTTGGGCATTCAGGAACTGTCCACCCTTTTGGCCGTGAAAAATGCCTTGGTAGCTATGGTAGTGTTTGTGTTTATATGACCGACTGCAAGTTTATAGTCATTTGGTCATTTCAGTGCTGCTGCTCTCAGTGCTGCTGCTCTCAGTGCTGCTACTGTCAGAGCTTACCTCATTAATGAAGATGTGTTCCAGTTTCAGTGCCCAAAATGTAACACCCCCTCTGCCATGTTTCACAGATGAGGTGTTATGTCAGTTCCTTTTTTGCCGGACCGCGTAAGCGGAGCCGGCCAAGAAGAGCGAATGTCTCTTACTGAGTGAGTGAGTGAGTGAGTGACTGACTGTCATGAAGGGCCATGAAGGAGAAAGTGGTTGATTTGTGGTGAAGGGGTTACTGTACATCCTTTTGCTATGGTTGAGTCTCCTTCGTTTAGGTTATATTTTTCTATTATTTATTTAAATAGTTTTGGTTTGTAATTGTTTTTGTTGATTATTCCTTATAAGGCATAATATATTTGCCGGATCGCGTGAGCTGAGCCGGCCAAGAAGAGCGAATATCTCTTACTGAGCGAGTGAGCGAGCGAGCGAGTGCCCCTTGTTAAATAGCGTAGTGGCTAGAGAAGCGGACCTGTAAACTATAGGTTCCGAGTTCATATCTCCTCGCAGGTGAAGCGAAGTACGCATTATGAATTATTCCGTG
Source organism: Esox masquinongy (assembly GCA_016801175.1). NCBI lineage: Eukaryota > Metazoa > Chordata > Actinopteri > Esociformes > Esocidae > Esox > Esox masquinongy. Next base: position 10,559 of record JACXGI010019083.1, read on the forward strand.
TAGACGAAAACTTCGCTGGCTAAAACCGTCAGTGTCTACATTATAGTAAGCCTGAAATAAAACAGTTTACGGTTATATTGCGACGGTTTCTGGTGGATTTTCAAAGTACGCATCCGTGCATGCGTTTTGGGTCAGGATAGACAAACACATTTGCTGGCTACAACATAGAGTAGTTACGTTATGGTAAGCCTTAACTGTATACGGTTATATTGCGACTGTTTCTGGCATGGAAAAGTTCATCTTCAGTCTCGCTAGCAATTGCTCAATTCTTATGATTATTCCTAGGAAGTTAGTAGATACTAGTAAGCCTATTACTGGCTAATAAGCTGTTCAAACAGCCAGTGGCAAAAGCCATACAGTTCATAGACGCTATGGTGGAGGTAAACTTAATAAGAAACGTTAGTCAGTTTAACATAATCCTCAATGGAGTCTAGCGACTGCTAAAACGTGTAATGCCTTTGCATAGTGGTTAAAGACAGTGCCTCTCATGTGGAGGACCTGAGTTTGAATCTACTGAGAGCAACAACATTTACTAATTATTTCTGTTAGATTCCCCAATTCTCTCGTCTTTCCACTTGATGAAAAAGTTAGTTATCGTCACCTTTATTGATAGTTATTGTATCAATGTCATTCACAAATGAAAGAAAAAAGTATGTTGTTTTGCCATGAAAGAAAAAAATACGTTCTTATGCCATGAAATGAAATAGCTTTGGCAGACTCGCTAGCAATTGGTCAATTCTTATGACTTTTCCAGTAAGTTTGTAGATACTGGTAAAGCTTATTACTGGCTAATACGCTGTCAAAACGGCCAGTGGCAAACGCCATACATAGACGCTATTTGTGGTGGAGGTAAAATTAATCAGAAACGTTAGTCAGTTTAACTGTATCAATGTCATTCACGAATGGCCAATTAACGGTTAAAACGGCTAGTGGCAAAAGAGAATTTGTGCAACATAGACACAAGAGGCTATACTGACACCCAGCAAATATACAGCTCCATGGTGTAGTGGTTAATGACACAGCCTTTCACAAGGGTGACCTGGGTTCAAATCTCGAGAGGGCAACACTTTCTATTTCGGGCCGGCTGAACTAGGCTTGCCTGGTTGCTTGTTTCTCCACACTTCCATCTTGTACATTTTAATATTTGTCTCATCTGTCCATCATACCTTGTTCAAGAACTCTGAAGGCTTCTTTAAGGCAATCAATTTTTGAAGCTAGTTATTTTTCGCCTTGTAGTCTAGCCTCTGTAGTTTGGCTGGTGAAGTTGTCTGCAAATGGTAGCAGTTGACACATTAAAACAATTTTTTTTGTACACACTGTATTTTGGATGCCGAAAGTATTTGGACAATTGTGTTTACAGTTACAGTGGGGAGAACAAGTATTTGATACAATGCTGATTTTGCAGGTTTTCCTACTTACAAAGCATGTAGGGGTCTGTAATTTTTCTCGTAGGTACACTTCAACTGTGAGAGACGGAATCTAAAACAAAAATCCAGAAAATCACATTGTATGATTTTTAAATAATTAATTTGCATTTTATTGCATGACATAAGTATTTGATCACCTACCAACCAGTAAGAATTCTGGCTCTCACAGACCTGTTAGTTTTTCTTTAAGAAGCCCTCCTGTTCTCCACTCATTACCTCTATTAACTGCACCTGTTTGAACTCGTTACCTGTATAAAAGACACCTGTCCACGCACTCAATCAAACAGACTCCAACCTCTCCACAAGGAGAGGTTGGAGCTGTGTAAGGACATCAGGGATAAAATTGTAGACCTGCACAAGGCTGGGATGGGCTACAGGACAATAGGCAAGCAGCTTGGTGAGAAGGCAACAACTGTTGGCGCAATTATTAGAAAATGGAAGAAGTTCAAGATGACGGTCAATCTCCCTCGGTCTGGGGCTCCATGCAAGATCTCACCTCGTGGGGCATCAATGA
>JACXGI010019084.1:0-12498 GCA_016801175.1 Esox masquinongy
AACAGCTGAACTTTATTTGTGATTAATCAGAGTCACTTTAAATGATGGCAGGTGTGTAATGACTTCTATTTAACATGAGTTTGAATGTGATTGGTTAATTCTGAACACAGCCACATCCCCAGTTATAAGAGGGTGTGCACACTTATGCAACCAGGTTATTGTAAGGTTTTTATTTTTCATTTTTCCCCCTCGAAGATTTTTTTTTTTCAGTTGAAGTGTTCACTTTATAGGTCACATTAAAAGTGGAAAAAGTTCTGACATGATTTATCTTTGTCTCATTCTTTTACATCACAAAAACCTGGCATTTTAACAGGGGTGTGTAGACTTTTTATATCCACTGTAAATGTTGTAAAAACGAAAATTAAATTATTACTGCAGATATAACATAGATATTTTCTTACATTAAAGATTCAACATATGGTAGAAATAAAGTTGACCTTTTTTGAGATACATCTGACAGTGACGCTGAGACAGTTACCACCGTTCATGTACAAATGCATGTAGACAATTTGTATCAAGGCCCAGAACACGAGCAAAACTTTCATTTTCAATTCATTCGTTGTTTATTTTCTTTCATTCCCTTACTCACAATTCTGTTTATCGATGTAGGTAACAGACCCAGAAGCAAAAAAATTAGGCAAACTTTGGAAACATTATTGTCAATGGACCTCATCTCAAATCCAGTTGCTGCAGGACTGCATTGAATGGGTGAAGAATGGACATTTTATGTCGCCTTGATAGTTGGAACTAAACCATTAAGTTATACAGTAGTTAAGGAATGCCGTAATTACTCATATTCCTGAAATTTCTTACCATCCAACTCAGTGACAAAATGTATACATTCTCTATTGAAAAGTACAATAAAACTAAGTTGATTCATCATATCTTGCTATAAAGTGTTGTACTCACATGACTGAGAATAATTGTACCATAATAGATCTTAGTTTATACTGAATACTTAATTTTACAATTCCCCACATTGTAAAAGTCAATAGAGATAACGTAACTTGACTAACGTCATTAATATAGCTTATTTTTAACTCTCCTCAGAGGAAAGATAAGTGATTGAAGTAGAGGTAGACAGTTGGATGGTCCTCTAACTGTGCCAGGCCCACGACCTGGGGATCTGCATCGGGTGTAGGGACGGAGACAAAATCTGCTCCTATGCTGCATGTTGCACCAGACGTTAGCAACAACAAAAAATGTTAACAATAATGTGTTATGGGATAGAAAACACGAAGCAGAAACTCACAAAGCAGTAACTCAGCCATGACATATGAGAGAAGCACACATTTTCAGTCACACAGACGCATTCTATGCAACACATGCCATCCTACCCCTCATAGCTCATACTGCAGAGGTAATGCCAAAGAGGAGGGTCTCTGGAGCAGGTACAGAGCCCTCTATAGGGAGGCCAAAAAAAAAATCTTCAATCAGGAAATAGGTTAGCCAAGAAGCTTAAAGTCTCCAGAAAGTTCTCCAGCAATGACTGCTCGCCTGTCTGGAAAGGCATCAAAACAAAGGCCCCCCTGGCTACAAACGTCCTCGCTGCTGAATAAACTAAACCGGTACTACTGTGTGTTTGACTCACAAAGGCCCATCAATCACCAGGACATTTTACCCCCCACTAGTTCTCCCTCGCTCTCATCAACGTAAGGATGCCATTTTTGAACAATATCTCCCGCCATCATCCCAGAACTACTACATGGCAATCTCCCCTATCTACACCTATGAGTGGATCACTCACTGTATATTTCTTTGTTTTCCTTTGATGATTTTTGGTGATCATTTTATATCTGCTCACACAGTATTGCCACTTATGTCACCTCTATCCCCTCGACCATCTGATTCTCACTGCCAACAAAATCACTGAAAAAAATTACTGAATGAATTAGAACAGTAAATGTCCATTCTCCATTAAAGAAATCACAAATATGTACTTCAGGAGGGTGTTAGCATGTTTAGTCGCATTGATTGAAATCATCCTCTTTGGTCAGGTTGCATTACACCAGTTGTCCTAATTAGTCAGAAGGGGTTTCATCTGCACTGATCCAGCTGATATTTAAGACCTGTTGGCACGGTGATTCAGAGAAGCTGAGAGCTGATTTAGGGTTGTTTGATTACTCCATATCCTAAGTTAGTGTGTATATTTATTCTGGTTTGCCTTTTTTTTGTGGGGCACACATGTTGGCCATGTTTTAAAAATGGTGATGGGCAACTGATGCCTTCGGAAACATTTGAGGCACATGTCGAAAAACATACATTTTGTCTAAGCTTTTAAACAGAGTGCACAGTAGTGACATCTGGTGGTCAGTAATACATATTGTATGTTCGATCTTTATATTGACATTTTCTCCCTATAACGTTGTAAAACATATTTTTTTTACTTTGAAATGAGTCTGGGTACAATTCTATCGAAACAGTGGTTTGAACGGTGACAGAACTCAATGCACAGTGCGTAATTACTGCTAAACTCTTGGAGCAGGCCATGCTACGCTACGGCCAATCGTGTTGACTCTTTTTGTTAAAGGGGTGGAGCCACTCAACATGTCAATCCAGTAAATGTGATGTTTTCATCAATTCATTGCAAGCAACGAGAAAAGGTAAATGTAAGAATGCTCACATTATCATCAACGTGCTGCATTAAAATAATGTTACATTGCAAAATATTTTTTAATCTAGGAAACTAAAACTAGGATATGGTAAGGGTTAATCTGCAGGCACAGAACCGGACATTAGAGCTGTGCGTGACAATGAGATTATAATTCCTTATGTTATCACTTTATTTAGATTGTTTCACACTGAAAAAGTAACTTCCATGACCATGTGTGGTCATGTGTGTATGTCGTTACTCCTCTGCGGCCGGGTGTGTGTGTGTGTGACCAATCCAAATTTGTGAGAGGGACATTTTGGTGCCAACTGCTCATGAGAGCCAACTGCTCAACGCTACAGATATTGGACGCCTCGGCCCCTCATTAGCAGAATCCTTGCTGGCAAGCTCCAACACTCCGCTGCTGCTCACATACACCCAGGAGCATCTTCTGCACAGATATGGAAGGCAGGTTAACGGCAGAATTGTGGGTAATGGGGTATTCAATCACGGGTCCTTACAGATGCTGACAGGCTCGGCGCCTACAGACAATTCACAGCATTACGTAGTAGACAATTTACACTAGCTCCTACTGTATGTGGTGACGGCCAAGTGTTTCCGGTGTAAAAACAGACCGGGAAGAGCTTGTACAGTCTCGACGCAAAGTGTGGTGAGTGTGTGTGTGGGGGGGGGGGGGCACGTTATGCGTATTCCTTAGATGTAACCGTTGTAGTGTTAACAACAGTGTTAACTGCCCTCAGTCTTCTTCAAACCTCACCCCCCCATCCTTGGTTGGCTTGTCCGTCTCCGAAACCAGGCCTCCGAACACATTTGGATGTGTTTGGTGAGCGACTTGGCAGAGGCCATTTGTTTTCATATTTAGTTTTTGTAGCGGCCGCCCTGTGAGAACTGAACACAACCCTGGCATTGCCAACGGCATGTTCTGCCAGCTGAGTTACACTGGACACGTGAAGTCTTGCCTCACACCCTAATGTGATTAGCGCTGTGTTCCTTTCCCAACACTGTTACTGAGTGGCCCTCTAAGATAATATCTGGATAAATATTACCTCGGTAGATGAGCAACTAAATCATCATATCATTATTTTGCATTTTAATCATTACGTTGGACTCGATGGTCTTAAAATAATTGTTATGGGCTCTTTACACAGAGAGTCAGGACACCCATTTAATACCGCCCCATCCCCCCGGAGCTTACTGGCCCTCCAAGCAGATGCGTCTGTTTTCAGGGACTGACCAGAACCGACCCAGCTCACCTTCAGATTCAAGCCAGTAGTGGGATGCAGGCTACACCAATCTCACTCCATGTTTGGACTTAATCATTCGTTGATAACCCTTTCCTCTAACTATCCTGGCTTCTTCGACACCCTATGCCCACCTATAACTGACCTCGTCCCATACAAACATATAAAGCAGCAGATATTATTTTCCTTTATTTGTACAGAGAAATCAACTGAGACCCAGGTCTCTTTCACAGCTGAGCCCTATATTACCACAATAAACCATAAACAACATGGAAATATAAAAATACACCCATAAGAAGACGCAAAATCACAATTAACAATTAACAATAAAATATGTATAGGGTAATTGATACATATATATATATATATATATATATATATATATATATATATAGAGAGAGAGAGAGAGAGAGAGAGAGAGAGAGAGAGAGACTCATGTATATATGTATCTATACTGTATAGGGGCTCTATGTCATCAGAATCATTTAACTCTATCATCCGAGGCTCTCATCCGAGCTCTCATCCAGAGCTCCTTACACTAATTGTCTACATTGTAAGAGGTGAAAAAAAACACACAGCCTAGTCGTGAGTGCATTCTAATCCCCTACTGAGTTATCGGCACAAGTCTGTGCTGGAAAGAAGACTAAACAAATATTAAACATAATAAACATGATTACGTTTCCACCGAGGGTTTCTCCTCTTTGTCATAATGACATGAGAGTCAAAGTTCGAGCTGGTCTCTCTCTCCCGGCAGTGACCGGTTGTGACACCGAAGGATATCCTGGAACCCGAAGCTGTTTCCATGGCCAACCTGGATCCCCTGGCATCCTTCTACACTTGACTAGTGAAAAATAGTCCTTGTTTAATCCCTGTTCCTTCAGACGGTCACACGAGCGGGGTGATCTGCAATGCAATGGCGTGGTTCTTCTGGAGACCAGTGCCAACGTTGTCTGGAAACCCATTTAAAATGCAGCACCTCATCCAATATGGCTTGGTGATGCTAATATAGGATCTAACAACATGGCATGGCAACGTTGACAAGATGTCTCCCTGAAGTCTCCCGCACAAACCTGTGGAATCTGCGGTCAGCGGACCTTCACCTTGTTGGTCATCGTCTGTCTGTGCCCACAGACACAACTGAGGTGCTAACGAAAAGTCTACACCCCGATGATCTTTCTTTTCTACACCCCGATGATCTATTTAGGGGGATTTTTTAAAATATTATTGTGAATAGAAATTATCTTTAAGACATGAAATCTCGTACGTGAAGTCTGCACACATTATTAATTAATATTTAATTAGTAATCATAGTTGTAAGTCATTTGGGATATGTCTCTACCAATCTTGCACGCCTAGATTTGAGAATATTTGACCATTCTTCTTTTTAAAAGTCTTCGAGCTCTGCCAAGTTCCTTGGGCAGCGTTGATGGACGGCAATCGTCAAATCATGCCACACCTTTTTGATTGGATACAGGTTGGCCGCATCCATTTTCTTCTTGCTAACCTATCATTCTGGCCAAATGGGTGGTGTGGTTGGGACATGGTTGTCGCATGCACATGACCTGTCTTGGCTGTGACAGACTATTTCTCCAGGTTTGGAAGGATGACCTGATCTAAGCAGGGTCTTGTCCTGGCTTACACTTTCCATTAACAATCAACCTGACTGGGATATTCAAGGATGTTTTCATAAACATTCCCTGATCTGTGTCCTTCACAACTTTCCCTCTTAGTTCCTTTTAGCCACCTTTGCATTGGCTCACTGTACAGGGCCACAGTACACAACTGGTCTGTACAGATATGCATTTACAGTCATGGGAAAAATAAGTACATCACTTGGAGAATTATCACTTTTTTCATGTTTCGACACTTACTCTTCTTTGTCATGTTCGATGGCTTTCTTACATGCACAGCCAGTGTGAAGTCTCGCCACAGCATTTCAATAGGATTGAGAACTTTGAGGCTTTGACTTGTCTATTCCATAATCCTCAATTTATAATTTTTGGGCAATTCTGTTATTTTTTTTGATTGTCCTGTTGCAAGATTCATGTAAGGTTTAGCTTCAAATTTTTTGACTGACGGCCTCACTTTTCTAGTACTAAATGAAATTCATAGTAGACTCAATAATACCAAGTTGAACAGGCCCTGAGGCAGCAAAGCAGCCCCAAACCATAATGCCACCGCCTCTATGCTTTTTCAAAGGCAGTGTTTTCTTTTTGCCAAACATGTTGTCTGTCATTGCAGCCATACAACTCCACTTTTGACTAATCTGTCTAGAGCACATTGTTCCAGTGGTATCTGTATTTACCCACGTGTTGTCTGGCAAACGTCAGTTGTGTTTTGATATTCTTTTTGAGAGCAAATGCTTTTACCTTCTTGACCTCCCATGCAGGCTAAGTTTGTGCAGTATCTTTTTTGACAGTTGACTAACATACTTTCAAAAATGATTCTGGCAAGAGAGGCCTGTAGATCCCTTAATTTTACCCTGGGGTTCTTAGAGAATTCTTGAAGCATATTTCAATCAGCTTGCCTGGATTTGGTGGGACATCTTGCCCTAGGTAGATTGACAGTTTTCTGGAATTCTGTCAATTTGTAGATGATCCCTTGGACAGTGGAATGATTGTACTTTGAAGTCCTCGGAAATGGCTTTGTAACCCCTCCCATACTCATGGGCATCAATAATCTTTTTTCTTAGGGCCATGGATGGGTCTTTTGATCTTGGCATGATGTGTTACCACACACCCATATGGTTAAGACCACACCAAACCAAGTTTCTAATCTTTATGGAACCCCTCCCAAGTTGCTCTCTATTGCTTTTCTAATCATTTGCACCTGTTCCGGTGCACCTGATTCCAATTTTAGCGGTAGGAGTGCAACTTTTTCTGCATAAGGAAATTGCATTTCTGTTTACTTTAATTGCATGCATTCTTTCAAAGTTTACTTTTTTGTATTTGTTAAATTGGGTTAACTTTATTAATATATGTGTTTGGACTTTCTCTTACTATCTTTATAGTATACCTGGATAAAGGGATATGAACAGAGTTTAAGTGCCGTGTGGTGCAGGCAACTCGTTGGATTGTCTGGATTTGGATGTGTCTTGCTGTGTTTCCTGATGGCCACAGCACCGAAAATTAAACTGTTGAGGTGGCTGGACTTTTTAGTCATGATTGACCTGTACTGCCTGATGCATTGCATTACAGGTGTAGATAATTTTTGGAACCATGGCTACCTGTGGTGGGAGGGGTTAGTTATGGTCTTTCCTGCAGGCTTCCTTGCCCTGGAGTCATGTAGCTCCTTGGTGGAGTGGAGGTGGCAGCCGATGACCCTTTCCCGAGTATCTTTCAAGTTTTACCAGCAAGCAGACAGAAACCAGACAGTGACGAGGAGCTGAGGATGGACTGTACTACTGATGCGTAAAGGCTGGATCAGGATTCACAGCTGTTGCAAGTGGTTTAACCGCTAGTTTTCAGTGTTGGCAATGGCAGTGATGTTGTCTCTGAACCTAAGATTGTGGGAGGAATTTTTATGATTCAGCCACCATAACAGATAAGCAAAATTGCCTCTGTTTCTTTTCCCCTGTTTCTTGTCATATTTTTATTTTTAAATAAAAATAAAATTAACTAATAGCAAAGAGACCACAGTGTGCAATTGAATGTTCTGAGTGTATATGAGTGATTACATTACATATGAATAGCTTCATTTTTAGGTTTATTGTTTTGTCGTAACTGCCGGGTACGGCCTGTGCCGTGCCTGCTGTTACATTTCTATGTTCAGTGTCTAGAGCGTTCTGTTTCTATGTCCTTTGACTGATTTCACCTGTGTCTAGTTAAGTCTTCACCTGCATCTCATTTCCCTCTCATTATGTCCCTATTCAAGTTCCTCCTGCCCTAGTGTTTCTGGTCAGTCATTGTTTCGTGTGCCGTTCCTATCCGAGTCCTTGTTTCTTCAAATCTGTTTGTTAAAATAACCTTTTGTTTGAACGACCTGTGTTCTGCCACCTCCTCCTGAAGAATGTTACAGTTGTTCACCTTTAAAAGCACTTTTGTCTCTTTAATTGGGCATCTAGAAAGATAACCTGTTGGTCTTGGAAGAATCTCAAAACCTGCTTCTACTTTTTCATACAAATAGTAAATAGAAATGATGTACTCACTCATGATATACGTCTTCCAGGGAAACAAAGCTTTGCAGTTCTAGGGAAAGTTCAAAGTATTCCTGTCAACCCACAAGAACGATGAATCATTAGCAACTGGCTACAGACGGAGTGATCAAAGCCTGCCCCACACAGACAGACAGGAGGCTCCATGCTGCAAATTTAATTGCCAGATACTGTGTTAGGTTTGGCTTTTTAAGCTAAAAACAGCTAAATAGCGGTGACTTAAAGTCAGTGTTGCGTAGAATAAGTAGTAACTGTGGAGCCTGCATTGTCTGAGTACTTGTGAGATTGGTTTATGATAGTTTGTCTACATGTGGTCATGCAGAATTGTGTCACAAGCTACTTATGAACGTGCTGCGAGCTACCAGCAGTTAGCAGTCAACATATCAGCCTAGCGGTGAATGCTTGAGTTATCATGTAGACTGTCTACATTAACGGGTCAGAAGCTTGTATTAGACCACAGAAATTCATACTTGCACTTACAAGGACTCGTTGCTGCTTTTGGACATAGTTCATTGCTGTCTCCCCTTCCTCCCTCACTTGACTCTGCCGTTCTGCTGACGCTGTCATTGTCACTGTTAGTAGACCTACTAAGATCAGGCCTGCCAATCTTCTCATGCTTCACCAAAGACATTTTTCAAGAGCACAAATGACAAAGTCATTTTATGATTTTCTTGTTTTTCTTTTTTCTCTTTTTTAAGTACCAGACAAATCCACGTTAAAGGGGCAATATATAAGATTTTTACTGAACTCCTAGTGTAAATGCAAGTAGAAATGAGCAGCAGACATCTGCAGTTAATGTTTTAAGTTAATGTTTATATTTTCTGTAGGATATTTTCCCACAAAATTTAAATGAATGTCTGAGATATTCCCCATTTACATTTTCTTCCGGGTCCGCCTATCAGTTTGCATTGACTTGTACCCTCCTTCTACTCCCTTTAGACATTATCCTTCCCATGCTAAACCCCCATGGACTAACTATTACTATTCCAGTCTTGTTCGGTAAGGGAAGATGAGGAGGAGACAAGTTGTGTTATTGATTTGAGGGATTTGAGGCACGATTCAACACAGTGCCCCTTTAACGCTGCATTAGGTAAACTACGTATCTTCCTGCTCAGATTCATATCTAACTATCTAGCCAAAATTAAGGTCCCCATGGTCACTGATCCTAAAATGCATTATCATGGAATCATTAAACAAATGCAGGTATAAATCACCAATCAATCCTAAAATACCTATTTTCTAAATAAAACATATAGCAAAAGTCAATGCACGACATGTTCTATTATATTTGGTGGGCAATAACATATACTTGATGCAGAGTTTTTTCAACGAAATCATAAGCCTGACTTTATTATACTTTTGTTCTTACTATAGCCAAAAATACTTTCCCTGTTACTCACAGAGCTCCCTGCATTGTTAAAAACATGTGAAGGAAACACCTATCTCCATTGAGTAACATTCAACAACTCTTCCTCATATTCACTTCTCTGTTTCTGGGACTTTCCTCAGCCTCAATGGCCACTCTCCTGGCTAAGGGAGTTCATATGCAATGGAAAACAACATGAGACAGGTAAGTACCTGAAATTAACAGTCTTGAGAGGGTTTAATCCCATCCCCAGGATCAAGTCATTTTGTCATGATACATGGAGTCAGACCCTCACGCCAATCCACTTCAAGCCATTTCAGGCTTTGGGGTGGGCCATTGGAGACAAAAATATTTTCATCATTCTCCCTATCTCAGAAAAGGAATTAGCCGGTAATGTGTGTGTGTGTGTGTGTGTGTGTGTGTGTGTGTGTGTGTGTGTGTGTGGGGGGGGGGGAGCATTACATCTTATTAAATTACTCAGCCAATCCCTTAAGGCGCCCTCCCTCTTCTTTTTAAACACTGGGCAATCCCACTTGTGTCACCATTGAAAGGGGTCCCTAAGTGCATTAAGAGGACAGTTATTCAATAAAGTCCTTATTAAAGCCAAGGAACCCAGTCATGTGTAATTGTTTTCACCCTGCTTTAATAAATGGAGGTGGGATTTATTAAAGGGGAAAATATCTCTGAGCTTAGCGGCGGCAACTAAGGAGAGAAGGACCTGGCCATGTTTGGGGTTTTTTTTGGGGTGGAAATTATCTGCTAGGAGGCCCTCGGCTGAAAGCCTACAGACAGGATTCCAATTACGAAAAATACAGGAAATAAGTAAAAGAAGGGCGGGAAAAGAGCCACCATTTACAAAGGGCAGCATTATTTAACTCCCTTTTTGAGTTAAATGCAATTTTACACAATTCATATGTGAGTTGCAAAGGAGGCACAGATAATTTAACAATTACAGGGTTTTGTAAAGGAAACTTGCTTCCTGTGTTGGCGTTCACAGAACAGCATGGAGTCATCCTAGATTTAAAGCATGTCAAGGCTCACTTTAAATTTCGGCATGATGGAACCCTTTTCTGTTTTGTTTTTGCGAATCATTCCGTTCACTTCACTGTGTGAACATTGAATACGCTCTCGTACATATGAAAGCGATATCATGCCTGTGGTCTCACACCCTGTAGACATAGAGTCAACACGTAGAGCCTCTGCCGGCCTGTACTACTATGAGAAGGGGGGGAGCAAAGTCCAGCGCATGTCTCCCATCACAGTATGAAGGAGGGAAAAACAAATAGGAGAGAAAAATGATGGAAGGACCACAGAAAACATTGCTGAGCAGGGAGAGGAATAATAGTTTTTGCTGGATGTTTATTTGAACATTGCACAGAAGAGGGAGAGGTCACAGGAGGATTTAAGGGGTCAGAGTAAGCCTAATAAAGTCAAGCTGGAATGAAAGAGACCCCCTGCCGACCCTGATCAACGTGGTGGAAGAAGCCCACCCCAAATGAGGATCGGGTGCCATGTTTATGTAAACAACACATTCCCTAGAAAAGAAATAATACTTTCAGAGAGTATTATGGGTTTTGTGGTTTTTAACTGATCTGTAGTTTTGTGAATAATGGTCACCTGGATAGACTACTTAGCTACAGATCTATTATATGGTGTATAAAGCTATGAAAACATGTTGGTTTGTAGTCTGCAGTTGTAAAAATTGTTGTGTTAAATTTCCAGACACATTTTATTTTTCTTCACCAGAGCGAAACTTAGAAACGTTTGTCAATCAATTTTTTTTTCAATTTACTGGTGACAATTAAATCGCTAATTTTTCTCAAGCTTACAATCACACACCCCTTCCCATTTCTTACTGAACCTAGCCTCCGTCTGGTAGGTTACGCTGGTCTCTTCGCCAACATTCCCAGGTTCTTCAGACAATCTGGTCACCCTAGACGAGTGGAAACATGCAACTGTTGCTTCCTAATGACTCTTGGTAATTCAGCGCTTACCGTTGTCACAGCATTTGTACTTATGCCTTCTCCCTCCCCTGTCAACCCACATTCGGCCTTGTCATAGCTAAGATGTGAAGGTGCTTCCATCAAAGCATGTCTAACATTTTGATTGCAGGGTGAATACATTATTTATTAGATGTTAAGGGCCCCATTGCGAACCTTAAGTGGCAGTGTGTTGTATTTGCTTAATGAATGGGGTTGGTAGAGATCAAAGATGAGGAAATATGACACGGGTGAATGGGGGGGGGGCTGAGAGATTCAGGCTTGTCCTGCCTAATTGCAGTCTGGCAAGGGAAACATCTCATCAAGTCAACTTCTGAAAAGTTCACGCTTGGTTACACTTAAGTGGTATGGGGAGATTTAGTTTTGTACAGTCTTAATTCGGCAAAAGCCAGATTGATGTGCTTTTTGTGGTTGTGTTTAATTTGTCAATTTCTGCTCACTTTGAAGGATCATCATATCTCCATTACTCTGCAGTGGTGTTGGGACAGCTCTGAGAACTGTGAAGACAAGTTGAAACAGTTGGATTTTTCATGTGATCACCCTAGTTTTGTAGTTATCACCTGATAGCACCAGCTATGTAGTTATCACTTGATAGTGCCACTTGTAGTTTTCACATGATAGCACTACTATTATCAGTAGTGTAAATTAAGTCCAAGCTTATATGCATGTAAAAACCATTTTATCCAGTTTAGATGTTTATATAACCATTTACAATTAAATGAGTGCAGTGCAATACAAACAAAAATGTGTTTTGGATCACTGCAAAATCCCTACCTTTGGTGGATCTTTGTTTTTGGGAGAAAGTGCATGTCTGTATATACTGGTGCTGGTCATTTAATTAGAATATCATCAAAAAGTTGATTTATTTCAGTAATTCCATTCAAAAAGTGAAACTTGGATATTATATTCATTTATTACACACAGACTGAAAGTATGAGCATGTACAGCACTCAATACTTAGTTGGGGATCCTTTTGCCTGAATTACTGCAGCAATGCGGCGTGGCATGGAGTCGATCAGTCTGTGGCACTGCTCAGGTGTTATGAGAGCCCAGGTTGCTCTGATAGTGGCCTTCAGCTCTTCTGCATTGTTGGGTCTGGCGTATCGCATCTTCCTCTTCACAATACC
>JACXGI010019085.1:0-12506 GCA_016801175.1 Esox masquinongy
CCCCCTTCTCTCATGTGTTATGCATCACATCTAGTTATGCTGCTGGTGCCGCCTGTCATGAAGTGTCTTCTTAGCCCTTGCTCTCCCAGGATCTGACACACCCAGGAATTCGTTGTAGGAAAGGAAGAAAAAGCGGGATTATTGGATGCTTCTTAAACTTTTCAAACTCTGAGGTGTCATTCCTGTTTATTATATTGCTGAGACTCGCTTTTCCCCCTCCAGCCATTTTAATTCATTATGGAGTAGAGAGAGAGACAGAGAGGGACAGAGACAGAGAGAGAGAGAGAGAGAGAGAGCGAAGGGAGTTTGAGTTGTTCATTTAATGAAGTCCATTGCTCAAAATACATTGTGTGTGTTTTTGTTATTATAGTGTTGCATATTCTGGATTATTGTGTTGTTTTTGCTTTTGTAGTGTTGCATATTCTGGATTATTGTATTGTTTTTGTTATTGTAGTGTTGCATATTCTGGATTATTGTGTTGTTTTTTTATTGCAGTGTTGCATATTCTGGATTATTGTGCTGTTTTTGTTATTGTAGTGTTGCATATTCTGGATTATTGTATTGTTTGACACTGAAGTGACTATGAGAGTGCATGCCTATCTCCTGGGATATGAATCTATATTCCTCCCTGTCCCTAAGGGACCCAATAAGCCCGAGAGCCAGAACAACCTGGACTCAAGGCCGATACAAGTGTCAGTTTTGTGGTGTCAGTATTTGTTTTATATTGTCTTTTGTAATTCTTAAATAATGACTTGCTACTGCATTGCTTGGCCAGGATGCTCTTGCAAAATATTTTTTTTTATCTCAATGAGCCTTTCCAGGTAAAATAAAGGTTTAATAAAGGTTTATAAAGGTTTAATTGGTGCCTAAAGATGGCAGCGTGTGTACATCGCAAGGCCCAGCGTCTACCCAGTTTTCGCAAATTAGCAGTAATTTTATTGATAGTTCTTAGTTTATTCACTCAGTACGATTTGAACTGCGTTTGCCTTCAATGCACATCTATACATTCCACTTGTAATATACATATACTTAATGCTTATTAAGTATATGTATATTACAAGTGGAATTTTTCTGCCCTCTTCTACAAGTGTAAATTTTCTGCCCTCTTCTATTTGCACTTCTGGTTCGATGCTAACTGCATTTCGTTGTTCTGTACTTGTAGTTGTTCCTTGACAATAAAACTGAATCTAATCTAATAAGAAATGTGGATATTTGGAGCAGGATACTCCTGGAAGTGGGATTCCCTTTGCTGGTCCCACTCCCATTCATAAGGGGGTGTTAGCAGCTACCTTTTTAATATTCTCATTTGCTGTGAAAGCAAAGAAGAGTTTTCTTCCCTAGCATAACACTGCTAGCCTGGCACAGCCATCCATGTAGCATGGTGTTTTATGTTAGTGGCATCAGGCAGCTGCGTCAGGCTAGAACAAGTTAGCTAGCCTTTTTCCAGATCCCACCTCAACCAGAGCATAATGTGGACTTGTTCTTTCATTAAAGTATATTTGCCCTGGCAAATACTGCATTAGAAGACTTGCCACTGCAACCTGCAATATTGCTTCAACAGGTTTTGGTCACAGAGAAACATGCCGATTGTATTGGCCACAATTTCACAATAATCTGAAAAATTTTGAAATTGTTGGTCACTAGTCCAAACCCTTTTTCAAATGTTTGATTACCATTACATTTATCTATTTTGATTGCATCCAGCAACCAACCATTAGTCAATGACAAGGGCCGATCCCAAAGAGTTCTGAGTATGAATGTGACTTGAGTTTTTCATAATGCAAACGATCATGACCAAACAATGAACACACACATGCCTCCTTTTAATTTATTGAATTACTGTTGCCTGCCTAAAAATGTTTGCTTTGGCAATAGTGGTAAGAAACATTCATGCCAATAAATGAATTGAATGTTTATTCTCTAGGACACACATAGGTAGTCAGAAGGTTCTTCTACAACAGAAATCCCAAGACGTTGTGTCCGCCAAACTGAAAACACACAGATTTTTGGCTGAGATCCCTGGGGCGAAGGATGTTTCATTGGACTACCAACTGTTCAGCAGTCCACCAATGATGCTGTACGATGTGACCACAAAGGGATTCCCGAGGAGGTCCGCAACTTTGCATTTGAAATGGCGTCTAAAATGCAAACATAATATCCAAGATATGTTCTGTTTGGAATAGCACCGATAAATAAATAAAGAAGGCCTGCTGCAGTGTGCAGACATGTTCCAGGACAGACACCTGTACTGAGGGGTTACATGGCCGTGCCACAGGGCATCATTTTTGGTCAACGTGGCGGTTGATGCTGAGGCCTATAGACTCTGCATTGCTGATCACTGTAACGAACTGTAGCAGCAAAAACATCAACTGCCAGGGAACAATAAATAAATAAAAATGGGGTTATTTACGCTCTTTACACTGCGTGCAGATAACAAGTGACTTAGCTTTCAAAAGTGACCTCCCGTCATGGGGGCTATACCGTCGATTTAGGGGTCAATGTTACATCTGCTGTGGCAGCAATAGTCACAGGGGTGTAGCTAGTACCCCACACGTTTCGGATGGAACATGCACATGCGTGCACTAAGTAAGATTTTAAACCATGTTGATTAGGTCCTATGCATTCCTCACAACATGTCTGACTGTGTGTGGTCTCGAGACTTGGTCATCACTTGTGGTACCTGTGTCGACCAACCGCTTGGTGATTGTTTTGGTGGGATCTCGAACGGAACGTTGCCATTTGGCTCATCGTCAAAGTCAGCTGCACCAACCGCCACGACACGAGTGGTGACGTCCAATCAGAGGCAGCCAGGAAGGGAGGAGTTTGTGATAACCAGCCTGTGACTAACCAAGTCATCAGAAGGCAACTCCCCAGTTACTGGTCACCATCCACACAAAAGCCAGAAACTCATTAGATCATCCTCTGGTTGCCAGCAATTACTGGCATGGCTGGAAAGGCAAAGGTATATAAAAGGCTTTTATAAGATGTAATGTCCCCCTTAAAATGTCAGACCTGATTTGTCCAAAATCCACAATGAATTCCATTAATTATAAACCACATTATAATTCACATTTCCTGTTGCTGCAGTGTTTTTCTACTGCTGGCTCATTATGATATGGCGTTCCATAGCTTCAGTGTTATTTAATAGGCCTCTCAGGATCCTAGAGGCCAGAGAACAAGCCCGGCAATACATGTGGGGGGAGAACGCCCACACTTTATATCTCTGCTGATTTTACGCCTTTAAAACTCCCCTCAGGGTCAGGTGAGTTGGGAGGGGATCTGGTGTCAGTACCAGGTAGAGGGATGTTGTTTTTAGACTAATGAAAATGCAGAAGTGCAGTCAGTCAACGCAGGGCCAATGAATATGTACACACCATTCCAGGGAGGCTCCTCCTGTCCAGCCTCCTCGTTTGGTTAAGTGCTCTCCAGCTGCAGGGCTGACATGGCTGATGGTCCTCCTCATGCACTCCACTACCTCCTCCTTCCCCCTCATCTCCCATCTCCTCCCCCTCTCCTCCTTTCCCAAATCCACAGGGTCTTCTTCACCATCTTCAGCGCTGTTGCGTTCCTCATCTGCATGCATTAGCGGCTCCATGCCTTTAGGCTGTACCACTGGCCCTGCAGCCATGCACTGTAGCAAGACACCAGGAAGTGATGCATATTCAGATACGTGTCGTGAGGCTTAAAACCCGTCTGTTAGCGAGAGCGATTAGGTTTACTGAGATTATATAATGCCAAACACTAATTGATTGTGCATGCAGACACATGCATATGAACCGATATCTGGTCTAATCCCAGCCTATACTTGGCATTTCCACCCTTCGTTAGTGGCAAACATATCTAATGAACTAGGTTTATAGGTACAGTGGATATAAAAAGTCTACACACCCCTGTTAAAATGCCAGGTTCTTGTGATGTAAAAGAATGAGACAAAGATAAATCATGTCAGAACTTTTTCCACCTTTAATGTGACCCATAACGTGAACAATTCAATTGAAAAACAAACAGAAATCTTTGAGGGGGAAAAATAAAAAATAAAAACTCACAATAACCTGGTTGCATAAGTGTGCACACCCTTAAACTAATACTTTGTTGAAGTACCTTTTGATTTTATTACAGCACTCAGTCTTTTTGGGTAGGAGTCTATTAGCATGGCACATCTTGATGTGGCAATATTTGCCCACTCTTCTTTGCAAAAACGCTCCAAATCTGTCAGATTGAGAGGACATCTCCTGTGCACAGCCCTCTTCAGACCACCCCACAGATGTTCAATTAAATTCAGGTCTGGGCTCTGGCTGGGCCATTCCAAAACGTTAATCTTCTTCTGGTGAAGCCATGCTTTTGTGGATTTGTATGTGTGCTTTGGGTCGTTGTCGTGCTGAAAGGTGAACTTCCTCTTCAGCTTCAGCTTTTTAACAGACGCCTGAAGGTTTTGTGCCAAAATTGCCTGGTATTTGGAACTGTTCATAACTCCCTCCACCCTGACTAAGGCCCCAGTTCCAGCTGAAGAAAAACAGCCCCAAAGCATGATGCTGCCACCACCGTGCTTCACTGTGGGTATGGTGTTCTTTGGGTGATGTGCAGTGTTGTTTTTGCGCCAAACATGGCCAAAAAGTTCAACCTTGGTTTCATCAGACCATAACACATTTTCCCACATGCTTCTGGGAGGCTTGATGTTTGTTTTTGCAAACTTCAGCCGGGCTTGGATGTTTTTCTTTGTAAGAAAAGGCTTCCGTCTTGCCACCCTACCCCATAGCCCATTCATATGAAGAATACGGGAGGTTGTTGTCACATGTAGCACACAGCCAGTACTTGCAAGAAATTCCTGCAGTTCCTTTAATGTTGCTGTAGGCCTCTTGTAAGCCTCCCTGACCAGTTTTCTTCTCGTCTTTTCATCAATTTTGGAGAGACGTCCAGTTCTTGGTAATGTCTGTGTTGTGCCATATTTTCTCCACTTGATGATAACTGTCTTCACTGTGGTATGTCTAATGCTTTGGAAATTCTATTGTACCCTTCTCCTGACTGATATCTTTCAACAATGAGATCCCTCTGATGCTTTGGAAGCTCTCTGCGGACCATGAATTTTGCTCTAAGAAAATGTCAGGAAAATCCTACTAGAACAGCTGAACTTTATTTGTGATTAATCAGAGTCACTTTAAATGATGGCAAGTGAGTAATGACTTCTATTTAACATGAGTTTGAATGTGATTGGTTAATTCTGAACACAGCCACATCCCCAGTTATAAGAGGGTGTGCACACTTATGCAACCAGTTTATTGTAAGGTTTTTATTTTTCATTTTTCCCCCTCGAAGATTTCAGTTTGTTTTTTAATTGTATTGTTAACATTATAGGTCACATTAAAAGTGGAAAAAGTTCTGACATGATTTATGCTTGTCTCATTCTTTTACATCACAAAAACCTGGCATTTTAACAGGGGTGGTGTGTAGCCTTTTTATATCCACTGTATATAGGGTTATGGTTTTTTATCTGACTAACCTATATTTTGTATGAGTGTTGGAACCTTGTGCACAACATTATTTTTCACATTTCAGGAGAGTCCCAAACTTTTCACTTTTCCACCTACTATTTCCAAAAACAGTTGGTCAAAAGCACAGTAAGAGAGCTCAAAGGGAAACTCTGTTTGGAATCAATTATCAATTTCCCAGAAAGATTAAATTAAGGATAGAAAAATCCCAATCCAAGAAAAGGAAGAGCAAAAGGAAATCAAGTAAACATCATTGTCAATAAATTATGCAGAGACGGGCAGCTTTCCCACGAACACAACGCTACACCTTGGCTCTACTAACAATACTGTGTGTTTAAAATAGTCTAAACAGCAAATGACAGCAAGTATGACCAATATGGGCAGAGGATATTTGGAAACCCATGGGCCTTCATGTGTTGTTAGTCGCAAATATATTAATTACACTAAGTACAAATGTACTTCCTATTTGTACAGTATGATGAGCTGTGACGTTAGCATAGCAAGCTATAATTCCAATGGCTTCGCTGACTATAAAAAAGAATATTTGTATTCACATGGTTAAAA
Source organism: Esox masquinongy (assembly GCA_016801175.1). Lineage (NCBI taxonomy): Eukaryota > Metazoa > Chordata > Actinopteri > Esociformes > Esocidae > Esox > Esox masquinongy. The sequence continues at coordinate 6,051 of JACXGI010019085.1, forward strand.
GAAAAGGAATATAATATTTATTGTTTACAGGAAACTCATTGTACATTATCTGGTGAAACTGGGTGGAAAACAGAATGGGACACACACACCCGTGTGACATGGCCAAAGGTATTCAAAAGCGTTGATGATAATGACAAACAAAAATGTACCTATGAACCTAAATGTGCAAACTGTCCTCAAGGGTGCGCACCGAAGATTTTTAAAAGTTTCATTTTTAAAATGAAACTGTCTGATTAACAGATCTGGCAGGTTAATCTCGATGACCCAAATAAAAATGATCCACAATTTTATATCACAATCTATAATAACCTGTTGAATATAAAGTCTGGTAATGACCATATCATAATATTAGATTACAACACTGTTCAGAATATTTTTATTGATCATGAAGGACCAGGTTCTGCAAATTATCAGCCAATGGCACTTAAATAACTAATACCGTGGGCACAAAATATTAGTACATACATAACCCCATTTTCAAATGTTCACCCTACAGGCTGAGATTCTTAACACATTAAAACAGACTTCTTTTCTGCTTTATTTACACACAATAACCCACAATAACCCACAATCACCCACAAGTGAATTTTATTTGGGTGGAAAAAAGAAAAAATTGAAAATAATTTAAAATGAATGCAGTAAAATACCCAAATCATTTTGAACAGTTAAGTTACAGGGCGGATCTCAGGTGAAATAAAAATAACTAATGCAACACTAAATCAATATAATGATTAATTTCCACATTCACCTTTCTATTTCTTTAATTCATCTGGAGAGTCTTGTGTGACAGAACAGTAATGGCTGCTCGGGGGCAGTTTATCACATTTAGATTTCTGAAGAAGTCGCTGACTGTATTGATTAATGGTATGGTAACCTGTGTTTTCATTATGGGGCCATTTTGGGCGCGTATGATTGAATCCCCTCATGCCTAACACCACCGAGGTAATGAACCACAACATAAGTGGCGCCTAGCCTGAAATTTCATGCATTGAGAAGCACCAGGGCATACCTAGGCTTACCGTGTCATTTGTTATTGTTAATCCGCAAATTTATGGCCACAAAAATGTTATTAGGAGACGTGTCCTGGGTATTTCACGTCGATGCCGTGCTCTGTGACATATTGATTAGACAGCACTGGGATGGGGAAAGGCCAAATCCCCAAGACCTTGACTTTGGCAAAGGCGTGACCATGAATGTCTGGGCACCTACTCTACATCCTGAGTCATTTCCCTTTGCGGTGGAATCAAGGGCACGGGACCACGGACGGCCCATCATGCACCTGGGTCGGGTGAGCTAGATACAGACACCCAAGGAGCCAGAGATGGGGCCGGCAGTGGGACAATTACATTCCTGGAGACCCTATCCATCTTCATTCAGCCTTTTCAGTGTTCCCCTGAATCGGTACGGTGTGGTGCACTCAAATTCTATTTGTGTGTGTGTGTGTGTTTGTGCGTGTGTGTGTGTGTGTGTGCGTACGTGAGTGTTAAGTGTGTGTTCATGTTGAACGTTTTTATTGATCTAATACACATTATAGCCGATGTTGTTGCAGGTGTCGCAGGCGAGTGTTTCTAAACAATGACGACAGTGGGAGAAATAAAAAATCGTACACATGCAATCAAACACATTGTGTATGAACAGTACATGCTATATTCATCCATGTGTGTGTGTGTGTGTGTGTGTGTGTGTTGAGCGTGGGTAAGTATATTGAAAGTGAATTTGGGTGCGTGCAGTGAGCTGTGATGTGCAGATCAGAGTACAGGACAGGTACAGTGGGTAGTTCATTTACCTGCCTGATGTACTGCAGGCATGCCTGTCTGTTCACTGTCTATCCTGGTTGTGACGCTACCTGGACCATCTCTGTCTGCTAGATTGGAGCGGCTCCATGGCTGACTTCCATCAGGATATGTATAGCCTTCCTGTGGTATCATAGAGTAAATGTCCTGTGGGCCTTGTTGGTCAAGACCTGATCAGCCCATACATGGTTGTTTCATCAGCATACTTAATAATCGAGTCATTCATGACCGCTCAGGTTGCGTGTTTTCCAGAGATTCTACCGATTGTCCTCCCCGAGAAAGATGCATGAAAGGACCAAGGATTGGAGACATTTAGGACAAGCTTACTGCCAAGTCCCCGTTCTAGAACTGACCGGACCAACATTTACATGTTTTTACAGTACATGTTTAGCTGACATGTACTGTATAATGTTGAGTCATCATCAGCATACATAGACACATGGCTGTGTTGAATATGGGCCAGACGAATGCTTGTTTGCAGCAGTTGATTCTGTCTTCTACTGAGCCTAAGACCCAATCCTTCCCAAGTCTATTGCTTGGGATGAGTCTCGTGTGGTCTACAGTCTAATCAGAACAAAGGGGTCCTCTCTGGGGATCTCGGATTGGCTGAAATTGTAGTGATGGATTGCCCAAAGTCAATGATAGGATACAGTGCTGCAGCAAGTAATATGAGACTGAATCCTATTGCAACATTTTAAAAAGTGTAAACATTTGACTGCCAAGTTGGCAAAGAGTCAGATCCATTATCTCAACAGAACAAAATAAAACTGTCTAAATGTACATTCTCTTTTCCAAATACTGACATGTGGATGCGGTTGAGTGACACTGTGCCCATACCCGCGGCCTCCTCCTTTTAGCTCACTACTCAACATGCGCCGTCACACCTCTTCACTGGCTGCTGAACTGAGCCCTAATCAGTGGTGTATTAATCTTCTCTATACTATTTATTTTGGACAGGGGTTCCATTGATGCCCAGGGTCAGAACGAGGAGACCTCCCCCTCATCTAGACAATGTGACTTGATCAGTTACAGCGCCGTCTGATGCTGTCTGTAGTACATGACTATCCGTCAGCTTAAGCAGCAAATCCCATAGTAGAGACAACTTCCTCCTATCAAATCCCATAGTAGAGACAACTTCCTCCTATCAAATCCCATTGTAGAGACAACTTCTTCCTATCAAATCCCATAGTATATACAACTTCCTCCTATCAAATCTCATTGTAAAAGCAACTTCCTCCTCTCAAATCTCAGTAAAAGCAACTTCCTCCTATCAAATCTCATTGTAAAAGCAACTTCCTCCTCTCAAATCTCAGTAAAAGCAACTTCCTCCTATCAAATCTCAGTAAAAGCAACTTCCTCCTATCAAATATCATTGTAAAAGCAACTTCCTCCTATCAAATCTCAGTAAAAGCAACTTCCTCTTATCAAATCTCATTGTAAAAGCAACTTCCTCCTATCAAATCTCAGTAAAAGCAACTTCCTCCTATCAAATCTCATTGTAAAAGCAACTTCCTCCTCTCAAATCTCAGTAAAAGCAACTTCGTCCTATCAAATCTCATAGCAAAACCAACTTCATCCTATCAAATCTCATAGCAAAACCAACTTCATCCTATCAAATCTCATAGTAAAAGCAACTTCATCCTATCAAATCCCATAGCAAAGCCAACTTCCTTCTATCAAATCTCATAGTAAAACCAACTTCCTTCTATCAAATCACATAGTAAAACCAACTTTCTCCTATCAAATGCAGAATATAAAACATCTGAGTTAGCCCTTTAACTGAAGCACATTTTGTCAGTGGAAATTCTGTATGTGAAAGGATATCTCAATGTGTGTATTTCAGAAAATAATGTCTCCTATAAGCCATGAAAACTCAGCATGGATAAATTCCTGCAAGGGCTGATTTACTATATACACATGCTAGATGAGCATAGTTCTGAAACACACTGTCTCACTGATGATTGTTTCACTGATCACTGTCTCACGGATCATTGTTTCACTGATCACTGTCTCACTGATGATTGTTTCACCGATCACTGTCTCACTGATCATTGTCTCACTAATCACTGTCTCACTGATCATTGTCTCATTAATCACTGTCTCACTGATCATTGTTTCACTGATCACTGTCTCACTGATCATTGTCTCACTAATCACTGTCTCACTGATCATTGTTTCACTGATCACTGTCTCACTAATCATTGTCTCACAAATCATTATCTCACTAATCATTGTCTCACTGATCATTGTCTCACTAATCACTGTCTCACAGATCACTCTCACTGATCACCATCTCGCTGTCTTAATGATCACTGTCTCACTGATCACTATTTCACTGTCTTAATAATCACTGTCTCAATGGTCACTGTCTCACTGATCACTGTTTCACTGTCTAAATCATCACTGTCTCACTGATCACTGTTTCACTGTCTAAATGATCACTGTCTCACTGATCACTGTTTCAATGTCTTAATAATCACTGTCTAAATGATCACTGTCTCACTGATCATTGTTTCACTGTATTAATCATCACTGTCTCACTGATCATTGTTTCACTGTATTAATCATCACTGTCTCACTGATCTCTGTCTCTCTATTTAACTGTCTTAATGATCACTATTCGCTCTCTTAATGATTACTGTTTCAATGTCTTAATGATCACTGTCTCACTGTCTGACTATCTGAATGATTACTGTCTTAATTATCAAGATCAGCGAGACAGTGAGAAAGTAATCAGTAATATAATCCTATGACATCACCTTGTCACTCCTTTCCCTCTCTGCCTGCACTCCAGGCTGATGTCATTTTCTGCAGCGAGTCAAAGTGAATGTGGAGATTTTGTGATTCATGCGTTAATGCAAAACAAAATGACAAGTGACTGAGAATGAACCAGCGTTATTCATTGAGGTGATGTCACTGGACGCAATTGTTAAATCTCCCTTTTGACGAGTGGCTAATCTAAGAAAGCATTAGTCATGTTCTTGTTTATCAGTCTGTATTTCAAGGTGAATGACTCACTAAGTCGGCATACTGAGCCGTTACACATTCTGTTATATGATGTAATCATCACATTTGAATGAATGAAGCGATGTCCTAGCATGGATTACTTCAGGAGAATAGCTGTTTCACAAATAAGATGTTATTCCTTCACATTTTCACTTGAAAGTCCAAACAATGAATGTGTTTTTTCTGGTTAGGATTCATGGTCCATAGTAGCAATCCAAACCCTGACCAGCTCCTTTGCATCGTGGGAACATTTTGTTAGCTCATTGTTATCCAGCCTCAGTAAGGACTTACATGTTGACCTCAATCACAGCAAGGGAGTGTAATGGAGGTCTCCTGGTCACCAGGAATACACAGGCTATATCCTAATAACCCTTGATCCAATTAATTCCACGCTAAAGTGGGATATAAATAAATGACTGTGCTGAAATGTCATCAAGATTAATGTAAAGACCAACAGACATGACATTTATGTAAATGTACCACTCATTGTTCCATAGCGACGGCCCCTTGAGAAACAGGAAGAGCGCTGTGTTCAATAGGGCAACAGAACACGCTTAACAAATTATAATTGCAGCAAAGAATTATATTGAGAGTATGATATTGAACCAAGTAGTCCAAACCCCTTCCTCCTTCATTTTCCGACATTTGGGACCTAATGAATACAAGCAAGGCAGTTCTGCTGTAATTAAGAAACCAAGCATCCATTTCGCCTTCCTCAGCCTAGAAGGATGTTAGGGGTTAAATTAAGGCGACTGAGAGCCGTGATGTTTATTGCCAGTGTTTGAATTCACCCTCGGCTCCCCGGGCACGTACAAAGGGGCGCGACATCACCTTAGCTTTAAAAAAAAAGCTGTTAATATAAATGATCTGGCGTTGATTGTGATGGATATACTATGCCCAGACACCGTGCCTTCAAGGGCACACAGCCATGAGCTATCACTCTCTCCCCACAGAGTGAAGAGTGAGGTCCCAATGTCAACCCATGCCTACAATAACACACAATACTCATCCCCTTGTATCCTGGGAAGCTGAAATATATGAGGGCCACAAACCACACCACACCTCAAGAAACCCCCTCATAAATTGTGTGTCTATATAATGTGCAAGTATAAACAGTTTCTGAAGTCTCATCCGGCACAGTGAGAGGAAGACGGTTGTGAACAGATGTAAGACAGTGATCTATCGTACTTGCCATGATCCTGATCCATATGAAGCTGACTTTGGAATTCCTCTCCTCAACAAATATCTTAGAATCGCCTTGACTGAAGTATAAACTGGAACCTCAGTTTGGGTCCCATGAACACACACACACACACACACAGACGCACACACACACACACACACAAGGACACCCCCACACACAAGGAGACACACAAACACGCGCGAAATGCTGAAGTCCAGATTTAACTCCAAACAGTGCCTCACCTCCACCGCTTTGCTGAATTTCAATAAGCAGGCAAAGTGACCCAGCTGGAGAAACCTGGGCTCAGTGTAACAATGGTTGTGTTGCAATTAATGAGACACCCTGGGCATGATCTGTTATGTTGTATATCTTATTGATTGAATTGTAATTCATCTTTGCAACTGTTCTCAGCCCCTGTCTCGCTCACTGTCTCCTTCCCTGTCTCCCTCCGTGTCTCCTTCCCTGTCTCCCTCC
>JACXGI010019087.1:0-12495 GCA_016801175.1 Esox masquinongy
ACAAGGCCAGAGACAGTTACCAGTTATATAGAACAGAACAAGGCCAGAGACAGTCACAGCTACTCACTATCAGGTTTCACTCTCCTTTGTGCTTCCAGATTGCTAGCATGTTTTAAGTGTCCCCCCGGGTGCCTGTCACCTCCAGACACACACTCTGTCCGATCCACGCACTTCCTCCCCATGTCTCTTTTTACACACTCACGCACACACCTGAATATTTTATACTAATTGGACATTTCAGGATGACGCTGCCATAACTAGGAGACATCAAGATTACCAGATGCATTATTAAAACTTTCTCACTTCTCTCTCCATCCTTCTCTCTCTTTCTCTGTCTGTTTTTGTGCTCTCCCTGTCTTTTTGTGCGTTCTGTTTATCACATCTCAAAAACAACGCATGCTCTTTGATCAGAGTGGCATGGTGAATGTTGCTTCGCCCGGCCTCATTTTGTTTATGTGCTGTACTGTACATAAGAAAACGAGAAAAAAAAGCTGTGAGAAAGTGGGGTACTCTGATACACATGGCCAGTGTAGAGGACATCATTACAGACTTATTTCATCATTATTCTGCATAATGTTTTTCAGCCAAAGTAACGTTTGGTATCAGCACTAGTTCAATGACTCTTCTCCCCCCAGCTGGAGGTGTGTGTGTGTGTGTGCCAGGGGTGGAGTGCAAAGGAGTGAGTATTTGGTACTTTCATAAAAAATACATGCACACAAACATGTCATACATAAAATGGTCTGTTGCCTCTTTACACCTGGAGTGTGACCATAATGAAGATTTAAAGAGTTGGTGTGTGCATAAAGGCCAGATTCTTTTTAGCATACAGCCAAATTAAGAGACCACTGAAACATTTTCATTTCTTTCCAAAAAAGTTGAAAAGGAAAGTTTTGAGGAACAGTTTTGAGGAACAGAAGCTTTCAATTTGCAGTGGTCTCTTAATTTTAACCCTATGATAACTACATCCAATGAAGCATATATAAAGGTCATATAACTCTGATTTAAGTCATCTGGGAGTCCTCAGTAGAAAGTACATTGTTTTAAAATGGGTAGGGAGAGCAATAAGTGCCAATAATGCCAATAATTATTTTTTTTCCCTTTGTTACCTATGTACCATTCAATGGGGCATACTTTGACTTCAAATTTGAACAAATATATTTTACTCACTGGCTTTCACCAAATGTCACTGTGTTTCTGGGGGTCTCAAAATGCCCCTTGGAACATCTTGATGAACAATAAGCATACAGTACAGAGGATTTTCAAAAAATGACATTGAGCATGTTACTGCAAAATAATCACACTATTGTAATAGAGTTCCAGTTTGCGAAGTCTCCACCCTTGTAAAAGGGTACACCAAAACCTCCTGCTCCCTTTCTGCTTATTCCCTCACATTCAAATCAAAGCTAAAACGTCAACTTTGCCTAATCCTTGTAGTCGAAATAATTAATGACAAAAACCTAAAGATATAGGAATAACTTCTACCTTCTATTAGCAACAACCAAAAGCAGCAGCTACTGTTCCTGGGGTCTACACAAAGAATGTGGTTTATGCACAGAATGTGTACACAAGAGAATACGAGCAGTCACTAGACTGATTGTGAAATAAGGAAACAAATATTTTAATACATCATTTTGCTTAACAATCCCATTACATTTTTAGAGTTACAATCTTTAAAGGCCCAGTCAAGGTGCTTATTTTCTGTTTTGTATTTGTAGTTGTTTTAGAACATATAGCCTGGGATACAGACTGTGTACTAAAGTGTTTGTTTGCTTAGTTATATTTATTCCATGGACAGGATAGGCTATAAAATGGGAATTCCATAACATACGTTGTATAATGTTAGCTAAAATGCCAAACTAATGGCTAACTGTTATAGGCTAACTATAGACTAAACATAGCTCTGTCATTGTTGCGCCGCTAAAACAGGACACATACTAGCACAAAAATAGTGGTTGTTTGCACGATTATTGTTATGCCACAAGTAGGATATAACAACTGTAATTGCAAACCAAATTACAGTTGTTGCTAGATAGTCGTTATATATTCCAAAGCTAAAGCTATCTACAGTTGTAAACACTGTGTTGTACATTGTTTCTGCTATTCCCCTTGCAGTTGCTAGAGGGAGCAACTTACCAATTTCTCTTTTAAGTATTTATAGTATTTGAAGTATCAATAGTCCACACTTTAGATGAGTCCACACAAAAAGTATTAGCTAATGATATGTAAATTATTAATTAGGACCTAAAATTTCAATTCCCATGAGATAATGTCAGAAACTCCGCACTCACAGATATGAAGCTTCAGAAGACATCTGGGCTTGGATTAGAAACCACTCCCAGAAAGTAATGATTAGTAAATTATGAATAATCCATTTACTGACCCTTTTTAAATGCTTAGTTGTGTGGAATTTTTATAAAGTACATTTAACCAATCAAAATACAAACAACAAAAAAAAAGAACAGAGAATCATGACAAAAAAAGGGAGCAGCAAAGAAAAGCAATGAATGCAGACAGAAGGAGCATCATGGCAAATGTTACGATGTTGAGAAAGGCTTTCCTTTGACGTCAGCCAAAATTAGAGACGGTAAATAGATCGCTGGCAAATTTATGTAGTATCAGAATACATGTAGCATCAGAGTAAGGGCAAGTGCATTGAGGAGTCCAGAAGTAGGTTAATCCACAGTAAAACATTATTTTGGGTGTTTTCCAGTCTCCCTACATAACAATATATGTGATGGAGGTATTTCAGACACAATGTACCGCAGCAGAATTTTTGAATAGCACTCGTACTTCCTGTGGCTATGCGTGCCAGATGTCTGATCCAGAAGTGAATGGAGTCATGTTTTGTAGTATTATTGTGGCCTTTATGTTTTGCCAATTGCACTAGATGACCTGTTTCTATAGTGAAATCCAGAAATACTTTAATCGCGTGAGGAAATTCCCAGTGATGGGACATATGATATGTTACTATATTAACATATATACAGTAGGTAAGTAGAGAAGAGGCAAAATTTAAGTGACTTGTTACGATTCTATTGTTACAATTCACTATTAAATACAAAATGGTAACATTTCAACAACAGTGAAACCATGACACAATGAGTGGATCAGGCTAGGACAAAAATAGACAGTGGGAGAGGGAACCAGGCTAGGACAAATGAAAACAATAAGAGAGGGGATACACAGTAGAAACATTGCGACAGATGCCAAGCTATGAGAGAGAGGGAAAGCGAAATGGGGGATAAGAATAACTGAACAAAACGACAAAATTCATTAAAAATGCAGCACAGACAGCAGCCGTGTCTGGGGCTGCCAACATTCAAATGAGATACCCTGGCATTTGGAATGTGGGGCGAACACCCAAAATCAAGAAGGGGCCATATAAATAATGAACAGAGAATGTATGTGTGCGTGTGTGTCTTCACGAGTGTGCCGCCAGATCCCTTTGTCATCCTGCAGGGAAGGTCATGCTTTCAACTCACGCTGGCAGTTGCCGCTATCTCTGACTCTCCAGCTCTCCCTCCCTCTCCCCATCTCATTATACACTTTATGCTACTTCTAGGAACTGACGAGCACCCTCTCGCTTTTCCTTAATTTATTGGGGCATTTGTTTTTACATTTTTACGGAACAGCACCCTCATAGATCTTCGGGTGCATCTCAGTCTTAAAGGCATTCACACTGTTGTCCAGTCCTGGGGTGTTGTGGTAAAAAGTGAGTAAACCCTAAAATCCAGCGGGTGATCCAGCAAACCATGTCTATACTTAAAGGGACGATCTGGTCACATGATCACCACACTGAAATTGCCAGGCTCCTCCAAAATAACACTTTTCTCAGAAGTCTCTCACCTTGTCTAAAATGGACCTCACACTGACAGATCAGCACCAATCACAATCACAATGAGGTTCAAGTGTGCAGCAGGTTGTTTGGGCAGAGAATCATCTGCGCTGTCTGTTTCAATGGGATAGTCAGTTGTTCTCTTATTATGTCTTTTAGACAAGTGATTGGTTGGCAAGGTCAGACTTTTCAGCTGTAAGGCGATAACTAGCTAGACAGCTATGCAAACGTGATGAACATTGATCGCCTTTTACCCATTCACAAAGTTTTAGTGTTATGTTACAGCCTCGTTGGCCACCTTAGGTGTACAAACGTTTCTACAGTAGCTACTCTTGACAAACAAGTTTTTAGCTGTGTAGTCCTTCTGTCCTCGAATAAAGCATGAATTATTGCAAAGTTTGGTTTTATGAGCTGTAGTCAGCTATGCTTCTTAAAAGCAAACACAATGAACATATAACATTATTGTCTGGGAGTTGTGCCAGTGTGTGGACAACTCCGCTAACATTGAGAGGCTTGTATTGTTGGCTAAGATTTCTTTGGCTTGCTAATAACCTGTTTTATAATACTGTTTGGTATTAATTATTAACATAACTAACTTGCCCGTTAAGTAAACATGAAGAACATTAATTGACTACTGCTGGCTAACAAGGCTTTGGCTTAACAACTAAAGAGGTGGACAAAATAACAGAAACACCTACCAATATATTAATCTCAAGGATCTACGGTAATAAGGATAGTTGCTAAATGACCCAAAAGCACAATCTCAGAAATTAGCACAGAGTTGAAACAGCACATCTGTGACTTATTTTAACAAAAACTGCATGATGAGAACTGGAATTTTTGTCAGGGCTGCCATTTGCAAACCAATTGTATTGAAGGCCAACCCACAAAGGGTGTTAGTAGCACAAATCCTGAACCTCTTTGCAATGGAAAAAAGTAATATGGTTTGATTAGTCATCTTTCACTCTATTTCCTACATCCTAATGGCTTACGTTTGGAGAAAGCCAAAGAATGCCTCCACCCCATGATGTCTTGTTATGCCTTCAGCCTACACTTTAAATGAGAGAAAGCATCATGAGAGATATCATCATCATAGCATCATATCAACAGGTTATGGCGCTGGCATAAACATGTAATAACTAGTTAACTAAATAACACAGGATATAACTTTTCATCACCTGTTATAATATTGTCATAACACCATCATGACACAAATGTAAACTTCTTTTGACATATATTGTTCATTTCAAGTTTCAAGGTTTATTTGTCAGATGCACCGAACGACACAGGGTCATCCTGAACAATGACATTCTGGTGACATGGCACCCAAAAACGACGTAGTGAGAGATTAAGAAGAAGAGTATATAAGCAAAAATATAGCTAGAGAGAAAATAATAATAAAATAAAGCAACATTATACATAACACTCTACACTAGCAGCAGCTTAAAAAGAGTACTGTAAACTAGCAGCAATCTGGGGAGTATTATTGATTTAGTAGCAATCTGGGTAGTATTATTGATATAGAAGCAAGTTGGGTAGTATTATTGAACACTGAACATGGCAAGTATGGCAGTAATATACATAACAGTGTGAACTAGCAGCAATTGGTAGAGTTATTGAATATTATGGATATATATGAGAGCAATAAGCTTATAGATGGCGGCATAGCACACTACAACTGTGTAGTGAGAATTAAGAAATTTTTTTACACACAGCAAAAAATATACCAAGAGGATAACGCAATAATATACATAACACTGTGCATAGCAGCAGTTTACAAAGAGTACTGTAAACTAGGAGCAATCTGGGTAGTATTATTGAACATTTAGATATGGCAAGTATGGCAGTAATATACATAACAGTGTGAACTAGCAGCAATTGGTAGAGTTATTGAATATTATAGATGCATATGAGTGCAATAAGCTTATGAATGGTGGCATAGCACAATACAACTACGTAGTGAGAATTTAGGAAGAAAAATTATACCAAGAGGATAAAGCAATAATATACATAACACTGTGCATAGCAGCAGTTTACAAAGAGTACTGCAAACTAGGAGCAATCTGGGGAGTATTATTGAACATTTAGATATGGCAAGTATGGCAGTAATATACATAAAACATGTAAACTAGTATCATTTTTGAAAGAGTAGGATGGGGAGAATGAACAGTATGGTAGAAGCATTGAGTATAATAGATACATATGAGTGTAATATGCTTATGAATGATACATGCAAAGGAATATTCTAATGCCCATTTAAAGTACCTGAAATGTGTGATCGTGTGTGATCAGGATGATCATTTTAGATGCTGCATAAATGTGTCATAACCCATAAAATGTACTACCCAATGCAAACCATTCAAACAGCTTACTTGGAAAACTGAACAAAGGTATGATATGAACGTTTCTGGGATTTTTCATTTCAGCACATAAAACACTTCTCATCTATTATATGTATTTTTGTGCAGTGTAGTCGCTATGTTCATCCAGGAATATATTTTAATTGTAAATGTGCACATATGGAATTCGGACGTGTACCTACCAGAATACTGTTGCTGATGACTGAGTTGAAGGCAGCAGATCTCAGAAACAGTAGACTCCATCTTTGGGAATGATACTGATTTGATTCTGATAGTCATAAGGCCTCCTAACAGTATGATAAAGTGTATTTAGCTATTCAAAGTAAAGTGGCGTATTATCAAGTAGAAAAACTATGACACCAAACATACTGCCATAGCAACTAAAGACATTTAGGGCCAAAAAGTGGAATGTCTCCAGATTAAAATCCAATTGAAAATGAGACTTAAGGCAAAAACACCTCAAAAGCAACAACAAAATGAAAAATGGCTCCAATATAGGCCTGGCAGAACATCACTAGAGAAGATATCAAGCATCTAGAATGGTCAGTTGGTAGCTGACTTCATGCAGTCATCACATATGCAATAGATATGCAACCAAATACTAAGCAAGGGCCTAAATTGGACTTCATTATATTAATCTGTCCCAGTATTTTGGTTTACCAAAACATGGGACTATGTATGAAATAAGTTGTCATTTCTAAACAGTGAAACCAACAGGTACCCTTATATCTTATATCAACTGTTTGATTTCAAATCAAATCTTTGGAATAGTGCCAAAAGCAGAACCAATTTGTTCACTGTCCATATAACTATAACTATACCTACAACTATGAGTGACATCAAATATTTGCTTTTCATCTGTTCATCTGCCTCAGTACACTGCAGATGAAGGGACATGAGGAGCGCTTCTCTGGTTACACCCAAGTTGAAGGCTGAAGAAACTTTTGGTGTTTCTCCAAGCTGCATCGGGACTGTGGATGCAGTTGGAGTGTCGGGGAGGCAGGTTTTTGCTGATGCACACAGTGTTTAATCATTGAGTAGAGCAGGTTGGTTCTAAATGGGGCTGAACAGCTGGTAGCAAAGCCTCTCTCACTGACTCAGGTGTTTTTAAAAGTCCTGAGTCGGACACATCACTGTGAAAGACACTCCCACACACATGCCACCGACCGATCCCAGAGGACTCAGCCATGCTGCAGAGGCTGTTGTGAGAGTGATTGGGATTCAATGTTGTTAATTTCTGTCAATCCCCAGTTCTCTATTTTCAGCTATTTTCCAGGTAACAGGATCATTATACCATTGGTTTTCCTTGAGAACACCTTATCTGTACCTGTGTGTGCGGTGTGTTTGAGTGTGTTGTGTGGGTGTCTGTGATGGGATGAGCATGTGGCGTGTGTGTCTGTGGTGGGATTGAGCATGTGGCATGTGTGTTCTGTTTGTAGTGTTTGTAGTGTTTCAACGAATATTGTCGCTAAAACAGGAAGTGAACTAACAAAGAATTCCCTTAACCAAAAACACTAAAGGGGTTTTCAAAAGAATTCCTTCAAAAGGAAGATCAGGAGGAGATGGTGGATTTGCAAAAACAAGATGGAGGTTGAGCAGAAAGTTGAGCAGACTATACCCACACCTTAGCCTCAGAAAGCTGCTGTTTTAGCATCTCTACTCAAGATGATATCCAGACTGGGAGACATTGGTTTAAGGAGAGCTGAAATAAACACAGCTGTGCCCTCAATATTCCTATAAGCTGCTGATCAATACCCTATTTCACGGTGTCTGGTTGGGAATGCTGGAGACACCATTAGAGGAGAGTAATCGCATTAGGACATTGGAGATCCTGAGATTGAGTTGATTTGGGATGAACAGGACTCTACGATAAGGTTTCCATTTCTGGGGACAGTTTATGTTTTCAGAATTGTTTAGAAAAATTCATTGTAAATGTATTTTTTCTAATAAAACTTGGGAGGCATAGGATGTGGGTTTGCATGTATGTGTGTGTGTGTGTGTGTGTGTGTGTGTGTGTGTGTGTGTGTGTGTGTGTGTGTGTGTGTGTTTGTGGGTGTATGTGTGGGTGTGTGTGTATGTGTGTGCACGCATGCAGGCAGGACCATTGCTACGCAAGCAGCTGTTGTCTGGGATTGGCTTTGAGATTAGAGGTGTGTGCCTGTGTTTAAGTCAGTGTAGGTGTAGACATCCATACAGTCAAGTATTCTGCATGTGTGTCTTCAGTCATCCAGTTTTGGTGAGCACGTGCCCCCTGTAGCCCCCTCATTCTGTTGTTAGCTTACAGACGTGGAACACGGCAGGGTCCTCCGCTGCTGTAGCCCATCAAATTCAAGGTTCATCATGTTGTGCATTCAGAAATGCCCTCCTGCACACCACTGTAGTTAAGCGTGGTTATTTGAGTATTTGTGGCCTTTCTTTCAGCTGTTCGAGTCTGGCCATTCCCCTCTGACCTCTTTCATTTACAAGGTGTTTTCACCCACAGAACTGCCACCAATTCAACACATTATCACAGGTTTTCAAATGGAAAGATTTCTTATTAGAAATGTATGATATGAAAAGGACTTTTTTCACAATTATTCTCAGATCTGCCCTGAAGGAATAGATTATTGTGCCGGGTAACTGCTTGTTTATTATTTAAAGCACCATTCTCTGAAAACTTTTAAAAATCTAGAGTATGAAAATCCTGGGACCTGGCAGCTGTTTCTGAGATACTGGAACCACCACATCTGGCACCAGCAATCGTACCATAGTCAAAGTCGGTTAAATCACGTGCAATACCAATTCTAATGTTTGGTCTAACAACAACTGAACCGCTTGACCATGTCTGCCTGCTTTATATACAGTATGTTGAGTTGCAGCCACATATTTCGCTGTATGGCTATTTGTCTTAACAAGCAGGTGTACATCACGCTTACCGTACTGCTCACCCCCCCCCCCACACACACACACAGACAGATATGCATACAGCACATAAACACTCAATGGCATACTGCACATACACACTTGTACACATACTGCACATACATACTCATACACATACTGCATATGCACACTCATGCTCTACACACATTCAGTCTACACTGCTGCTCCAGGTACATAGTAACATTGGTCACCATAATAAAAGTATCTACCCTTTTCTCAATGATTTTGTTTTTTTGATTGAATTTGTACATTGGTAACGGATAAACTTTCTTTTGAGTCCCAATTTCCAACTTGAAATATTTTATCTCTGTAATATGAAGGGTGAAATAACATACAATATTTATTTTATAAAATTATGCAAATAAAAGTAAAACATTATAGGCCCCCAAACCCCTTTCCTTTCTCACCTATTTCCATGCCCTGTGCCCACTAGATAGGAAAACTGAAGTAATCAGGTAAGAAATGGAATAAAATGATTTGGGATTAAGACCCTCCTGTAATAGATGTGAACCAGAGATTTCATTTTTTTTTACTTATCTCACCTAATCATTGATCCACATTTGTCTTTGTCGTCATCCCCTATCCTCCTTATCCATCTCCCACCCTCATCCTTCTTTCTCCATCCCTTTCTCTGTTGAGGGTTCATTGAGGCTGAAGCTTAAACAACTCTGTGGATATATGCTCACCATAGTCACTCACTGAACAACTACAAACTGAGAGAGAGAGGAGTGAAAGTATAAAAGAAAAAAGAAACACCTGGTTAAAAGAGCTGAGGAAAGAGGGGATAAATGCACGGTGGTAGAGTGACCAAATGAGGATCAGGAAGAATATAGAGGGTAGCACCAATTCAGAGGCCAAGAACAAGGCTAGAAAAGAATGGAAGAAAATAAAAATTGAAAGAGAGTTAGAGACAGAAAGAGAGAGCATTCATCCACTGAAGCATTAAACATCATTCTAGCTTGCAGCAAACCACGCTAACATACTGATGCACCCTCCCTTTTGACTGGACGAATTTGATGCCTTTGTCTGTCAAATGTCCATTAAAAAACGGCACTCATGCTTATCGAAGTGCATGCCTTTTCAATTGTTTGTCAGAATTTTTTTCGTATTGTGCTTTTACAGAAATGAACTGCACTTAATTGCCAATTGATTTTGTGTTATTTTCTGTGTGGGAATGAGACTGTCATCTTAATAAGCTGGTTGTTATCGTAAAAGCTCTAAATGCTGCTGTTTATATTCTCTATGAGAGGAGGCATGCCATTTTTTTGCATGGTATTTGGGTATGCTAGGCTATGGTATGCTAAGGCCACACAGACTAAGACAGCTAGGAATTATGGAGGCATTCTGAATTCAGGAAGGGCAATTTGCTTTGCAGTATGTCAATACAAGAAGATATATGAAAACTAAGAAGTCATTAGTAACTGGGAAGGCATTCACAGGGGAGACAAATTCCAAACTAGAGATAGAATTGTTACAGTTTTTTCAATTGCTTACACACTAAAACTTTCCCACAATTAGCAAAACCTTACACTTAAGGAGCAAAACACCGGCCTAGATTTGCACAACTGTAAGCACATTGTCAGCTTCACACATTTTGCAAAACATTACACACAGTGATTTGCAAAACACTAAACACACTTGTATGCATTTGACACAGAAATTTATCATGATGTCATTTCCTTGCAATTTCAAAGCAAAGGCTTTCAAATGAACACACCCATGAACCAATTGGTTAAACACAGCCACCAGGTGTGCACACACACTGGTGCTTAATTGTAGACACACCAATCAGGTTTAAGCACTATAAAAAGCAACAGGTAAGTTCACCTGTCTTCAAAAAAAATGGACGGTGTCAGAGGAAGAGGGAGAGTGCGAATGAGAGGGGTAATCCGGAGAGAACGAGAACGAGAACGAGAACGAGGACGAGGACGAGAACGAGGACGAGGACGAGGACGAGGACGAGGACGAGGGAGAGGGAGAGGGAGACCTGGAGGAGGGGTAGGACATGCACAAACAAGACAACCAAACCTGAGTAACGAAATTCGTGCTACAATTGTGGACCATGTAATAAACCACGGACTAACACTGAGGGTGGCTGGACTGAGAGTACAGCCTAACCTAAGCAGGTACACGGTGGCATCAATAGTTCTGACATTTCGTCAAGAGCACAGGTGAGAAACTTATCTTCTGTCAACAGAAAATCCATAGCTTCCTGCATGTACTATGTCAACAGTTTTGGTATCTATTCCTGTATCATTTTACAGTAAGCTACATGTATTTTGTTTGGCCAACATAGGCTTGAACGTCGAGAACACCAAGGAGGGAGGGGCCCCATATTCACACAGGAGCAAGAGAGAGAGAGAGATCATAAACCTTGTTTTGGCCAATAACGCAATTAGACTTAGAGAAATTCAAGCCCATATTGTCAATGATCACCCAATTTTCAATAATGTCCAACAGGTCTCCCTGTCAACAATAGCCCGTATCCTTAAAAAACATCAAGTTCTGTATAAAGTGCCATTTGAAAGAAATTCAAACAGGGTGAAAGTCCTGCGGCGTGAATATGTGGTGGTACATTTTGTTCACTGACTGTAGTATTGTGTATTGCACATAACCTTTTTACTGTATAGCAGACCTACAGTAAACTGATCTACACAATGTGTTCTTTTGCTGTATTTCAGAGTTTTGCAAATGGATGCGGAGGAAGTCCCGCATGAGTTTATATACATTGATGAGGCTGGATTTAACCTGACAACAGTGAGAAGCAGGGGAAGAAACATCATTGGCCACAGGACTATTGTCAATGTCCTTGGGCAACGTGGGGGTAACATTACCCTTTGTGCTGCCATTACACAGAATGGGGTCCTCTACCACCATGCCAACTTGGGTCCTTACAACACTGACCTCATTCTTACATTTTTAGACAGATTACACAATATTATCACACGGTTTATGATCACACAATGTTTATGATCTCCGGCCCTATGTCCAGATGGCCCTCATTCAAGCTATGGAGGAAGCATGTGATCACATTGAAGCAGCATCCATACAAGGGTGGATTCGTCACTCCAAAAGATTCTTCCCACGTTGCCTTGCAAATGAAAATACAGCCTGTGATGTTGACGAGGGCCTGTGGCCAGATCCAGCTAGACGGAGAGATGTTTAGGTTATTTATTTTCTTACAGTTTTTTTCAATTGTTTACACACAAATTCTGGTACTTGAGACACAATGACCACAACATGTAACTCATTCACCAACCCCCTGAACCAATTCTGCTAAACTACAAGCACAATTCCTGCTTTACACTCAAATTGCAGTTCTAAAACACACTTTTTTCAAAACACTACACACAATTCTCTGCTTTTGGCACAAGTTTC
>JACXGI010019088.1:0-12494 GCA_016801175.1 Esox masquinongy
AGTCTGTGATTCATAGCTTGAAATTCATTGGCCCGTGGCAGTCACATGATTTGCACTACCAACTTCCTATTTATTGTAGTACAATAACCTGATGCACTCATGCTACAGACCAAGTTTGGTTGAAATATCTGTTTGCATTCAGGAGTAATGAGCCTTTAAAGTGACCCAAAAATTTGTGTGTTACTGTGCGAGGTTATGATTAGGGTCAGGATCCGAGTTCTGGTGAGGAACAGGGATAGGGTGAGGTTCAGGGTTAAGGTCAGGGTCACATATTTTAACTGGTTTTGGGGGCCTATAGGAGCTTATACTGATCAAGTTTGATGTCTATCAAGCATTTCTAAAGTCTGTGATTCATAGCTTCAATTTCAGTGGCCCGTGGTGGTCACATGGTTTATACTACCAACTTCCTATTTATTGCAGTACAACTGATGCACTCATGCTACAGACCAGGTTTGGTTGAAAAATCTGTTTGCATTCAGGAGTAATGAGCCTTTAAAATGACTTTCTCGTATAGCTCCTCCACATGGCCGATTAGTGCCTACCATTGCATGCCTCCTCTGCTCCTCCTTCCAACCATGTGTACCAAGTTTAGTGATCATGAGACAAAAGGTTGCTTAGATACGCATTCACTTCCTGTTTGGGGGCCTCATCCCCATATTCGATTGGCTGTAATCGACAAACGGATTTGCAGACCAAAAATCCATCTGATTACTTTTGTTAGGATTGGTCTGAAGATCATCTATGCTGTTTTTTTAGGAAGATTTCATACAATTTGTGGCCTGTGAAAAATTTCAAAGCATTTTCAGAAAATTCAAAAGGGTGGAAAATTCAATATGGCAGAAATTAAACCGGCCTCTGGCAAAGTTGTTCAGCACTTGCCCATGCATCATATGATACCAGATGTATGTCTCTAGGGCAATCAGAGCCCGAGTTATAAGCATTGGAACATCGGAACTTTCACCCAATGGTGGCACCAGAGGCACGCGCCTATGGGCACCAAAATTGCTGTGCGTTAGTTTGGCATAGCCCTCTAACAGCATGAAAAGTTACAAAAAAAGTTTGCCAGCAGAAGTAGGTGAACTTGGAAAAACGGCGGAAGAAAAATCTAACAATTACAATAGGTTTCCGCAGCTTCGCTTCTTGGACCCCTAATAATAATAAAAAAACTAACAATTACAATAGGGTTCCACAACTTTGCTGCTTGGACCACTAATAATAATAATAAAAAAACTAACAATTACAATAGGGTTCTGCAGCTTCGCTGCTTGGACCCCTAATAATAATTTAAAAAACTAGCAATTACAATAGGGTTCCGCAGCTTCGCTGCTTGGACCCCTAAATAAAGCTGCAAGCAGCAATTAAGCGATCCAAGTTATAAGAACGCCATACGAGGATAGGCCTTATAGGCCTGATAGTTTGTATAGGCCTGTTTGTGTTCAGGATTAATGAGCGTTTATTGTGATTTTCTGGAAAAGCGCCCCTAAATGGCCAGTTAGCACCACACACTGCACATGTCCTAACCTTGTCATACCAACGATGCATACCAAATTTGGTGAGAGTCAGACAAACGGTTGTGGAGATATGCTTTCACTTCCTCTGAAATTGTAGGACTCACAAAGTTGATGACATATGACATCTGCTGTGTTTGAAATGTTAATAGTTGTTAATAGTTATTGATGGGCAGTATACACAGATGCTATTTGTGAAGTTTTTTGGAAATGGGATGAACAGAATAGGACTACTTCTCAAAGGTATGTTTTTCAGAAAATTCAAAATAGTGGAAAATGCAATCAGGCGGAAATGAAAACAGCCTTTTGCAAAGTTGTACAGCACCTGTTTGCACATCATATTCTACCAGTTTTATGTCTGTACCACAATTGGGGCAAAAGTTATGAGCATTTGAAAATCTCATCTTTGGCCGGTAGGTGGCGCTAGAAGCATTTGCCTATGGGCGGGGCAAAGCAGTCCAGAGTCACCATGGCAACTTGATCTGATCATGTCAAACACGTAGCTGTTAGCACTTATTGGAACATTTATGTCAAGTGACCAGATTGGGTGTGTGTGCTATTTTTCAACTTCATTATGCAACAGCACATCACGTATTTCCATCCAGAGTTGCATACATTTTTGGCTGAGATCTTGCATTGACAACTGGAGAGGCAAACCACTCTGTAAAGTGTTCTCCAGCACATCCCAAAGACATTCAATGGGGCTAAGGTCAGGACTCTGTGGTGGCCAATTCAGGTGTGAAGGAACCGAAAAATGTTAATTCTATGTCTATTTACACATTCAATGATTCTTCATTATTTATTATAGACATGCATACCTATGTACTTAATTTCTATTCTACACTTTGTGCACAATTATTAGGCAAGTGAATATTCTGATTGTATCATTATTTCTATGCACATTTTCCAACTCCAAACCATATAAACTTGAATGCTCATTGGATTGAATCATTTTCAGGTAAAATGTATTGGTGTAATGAGGGAGGGTGTGGCAACAGTAAATAACACCTAATATCAAGGTATGCATAATTATTAGGCAGCTTCATGACCTCAGATAAAATGGGCCAAGGAAGAGATTTAACTGACACTGAAAAGTCAAAAATTGTAAAATGCTTTTCAGACGGATGCAACACTCTTGAAATAGCTAAACTATTGAGGCGTGACCACCAGACACTCAAAGGTTTTGTTGCGAGTAGTCAACTGGGGTGCAAAAAACGCATGGAGAAGAAAAGACGCAAATTAACTGCAAAAGACTTGAGAAGAATTAAACGTGTAGCTACCAGGAACCCATTATCTTCCAGTGCCATCACATTCCAGAACTGCAACCTACCTGAAGTGTCCAGAAGTACAAGGTGTCAAGTGCTCAGAGACATGTCCAAGGTCAAGAAGGCTGAAACACGACCACCACTGAATAAGATTTGAAATGTACTGTATAGATTGGGCAAAGAAATACCTGAAGACAGATTTTTCAAAGGTTTTATGGACAGATGAAATGAGAGTGACTCTTGATGGACCAGATGAATGGGCCCGTGGCCGGATCACTAATGGACACACGGCACCACTTCAGTCAGGCGCCAGCCAGGTGGAGGAGCGGTACTGGTATGGGCTGCTATCATTAAGGATGAGGTAGTTGGACCTTTTTGGGTTGAAGATGGATTGAAACTCAACTCCCAAACCTACTGCCAGTTTCTGGAAGATACTTTCTTCAAACAGTGGTACAGGAAGAAGTCCTCAGCATTCAAGAAGGCCATGATCTTCATGCAGGACAATGCTCCATCACATGCATCCAAGTACTCCACTGCTTGGCTAGCCAGCAAGGGCCACAAAGATGCCTGAATAATGACCTGGCCCCCTTCCTCTCCTGATTTAAATTATATTGAGAATTTGTGGGCCCTTCTCAAATGTGAGATTTACAGTCAGGGAAGACAATACACCTCTTTGAACAGCATTTGGGAGGCTGTGGTTGCTGCTTCAGCGAAAGTTGATTGTGAACAGATCAAGAAACTGACAGACTCCATGGATGGAAGGCTCATGGCAGTTATTGAAAAGAAGGGTAGTTATATTGGTCACTCAATATTTTAGAAAGGACAAAAATTTTAATTAACTGTCATTTTGTGTTACTTATTTGATACACTTACTTTAAAAATATTTTTTTTAATAAGTTGCCTAATAATTCTGCACACCAATTTTTGCCTAATAATTCTGCATTCTTATGTATCTTTCCCCTGAGAAAGATTAAAACTAACTTTTCCTTTGTTTAACATTCAGGTTTGAGGTTCAATGATATTTTGGATTGACATAAAGCATTGTGAGTGTTCAACAATATAATAAATAATGAGAAACACGAATTACCCTAATGACTGTGCACGCAGTGTAGTAGGCTGTCATTGGAAAGTTTATGGTTAACAGATGTTTCTGTTAGGAGCGAATGCAGAGACAAAAGGCTCGCTTTTAATTTCCCAGCTTGCGCGATCCTTGAGATAACACCCCTGTGTTAACCAGTTAACCAACCCCCACTACTTTAGTTTTAGGATATTACCAGAGCGAGGGTTTGAAGAAGCTCTCTTGCATTTACGTTTCCTCCTGTCTGCATCTTCAATCTCCGGAGAACTTTCTATATTTGATACTCTTTATATATTAAATTCATTTGTTACATTAATTCATTGACTATTTGGAATGAATCTAAAACGGGTCCATATCCAGTTCCACCAAATGGAGATCCTACCGAGATAATACTGAACAAAACTTAAGGAACTAAAGGACAAGGTAGGTGTCTCTTCTCTTTAAGTGTATATCCTCTAATAAAGTCCCTGCCGTCTTTTGCGGTAGGGCGTTGTAACCAGAACTTACATTAAGGCCCTGTGGTCTTTTGCAGTGGGGTGTTAAAATCAGACCTTAAATTACAGCCCTTCGGTTTTTTGCAGGAGGGCTTTAAAATTTAGTGCTTAAATATTCTGGAAAGTCCTTTTTTGGTAAAATGTCTTTTGCAGTAAGGCGTTATAAACGTGACTTGGTTTCTGGGGGGGATCCTCACTTTTAATCCCAGTGGGGACTGAGGGTATGTGTTATGGAGACAGACACCGTGCCATGATATTGACCCATTTATACATTTGTACTGTTTATGTTCTTTCTTGAGAGATTTACAATTGCATTTACAGTGTTCTAACCCTTTTGTGTCTGAACGCTTTAACCATGACGTTGTGTGGAGACAATAATATAGGGTTTCGGTGAGTTCAACTACTGAATGCTGTTGTAAAACATTAGCGCATATTGTACTTACGAGCTTATCTGAAAAGTATAGAAAAAGAATGGCATTTGACGGATTCAAATCTGTTTGGGGTGTGGCCCGGTAGTGTAAATGGCTTGCTGAGGAAATAGAGTCAGATGAATGGAAACGTAAATATGGGTCGTACCTATGCGCTCTATGGGCATATGAATATCAAGGAGTGATTGTGGAGAAAAACGTTAAACCTGCTGACATGAATGTAAAGATGGATAATATGAATTTAGCCACCGATTGCTTGAGGAGTGATATCGATGAGTTGTATGGATCTGTATTTAATCCTGAAGACTTAAAGTCTAGGCTGATAAAATCAAGAGTCTGCAACAGAAGGTGTTGTTGACTGAGAACAAATGCTCCAAAGTTTGTGATTACAATGATGCTCCGGTCTCTATTGCCCCAACCCTGTGTGGGCGACGTGCTCTTGCTCTCTCCCTCTGTCAGTCGCTAGTCCCTGTAAATGCTACTTCGCCTGTTGAGGACTCCTCCCCGCGGGTGACATGTACCTGTGGCTCAGCTGTTGCCACTGAGTTGCCGTCTGAACTTGCTAAGGACCCTTTCGCGTCAATCACGCTTCGGGGTACCATGCTTATGAACACCTGGCCTCAGACTAAGTCCCAGTCAGAATTCCTAACTCAGGACAATTGTGTAGATATAGGTATTCAGAATAAACAGCGTAGACCAGATATGAAATTGAAACCTGTGGCTGTTATTCCTGATGGTCTTGATCGCATCAAATTGTCCCCATTTAATTCACCATGCCACATCTGCCAACAACTTGGCCATTTGGCAAATAAATGTCCCCAAACAAAGCTACGGTATAGAAAAAAACGAAATTACCAATTTGATCTCGCACAGATCCAGAAACAATTGCGTGAATTAACAAAGGCTTTGAGCAGCTAAGACATTTGATAAAAGGGGCCGTAGGCCTTAGGTAGATGCAGGCGCAGCAGTTTCTATTAACGGCCATAATCTGCCGCAAGCTTCCAACCTGCCACTCTTTCCAACATATCTGGTTAGTCCTTGTTAACCCTCGCTGTTCCTAGTCTTAACATTTTTGTTACGGCTTTCAACTGGTTGTTGAAAGCTGATTAATTTCTGCCTTTCCCGGTCTCTATATCTCTAATTAAGGTGGTGTGATGGCAATTTCTAAAGTCCAAACAGTTTACGAAAATGGTAGGTAAGACAGAGGAAAACTCAGTTGCACAATAAACAGTTTATTCTTGCAAGGAGAGAGTACACAGGATACAAAGTAACAGTGAATAATCTCTAAATTAATAAAGGACAGTCATCAGTACTTAAAGGGGAAAAGGGGTGTGGTAAGATGCCGCACAGCTGTCCTATGTCAATAAAACACATTCCCTTTGTTCTATCACTACCTAGGTTTCACCCAAGGGGCAGGCTGTCCTCCCCCACATAGGTAACCTTTTCAACTCTGAAAAGGACATACAGCATCTGGACAAACAACAGATACTCTGATGGGTTATACAGATTTACGAGTAACCCTATACTCTGGTGATAACAGTCAATGATGCCCCCTAAACAAATACCAGATCCCCCACTCCCACATTCCTTTTCTTATCTAAACATGGGGACTCAATACTTTAATCAGTAAGAATACATCAGTTCAAGAAATGTCTCTGACAATCCGCCCTATTTCAGATTTGTTCCCGTTCCCTAATTATTTACATGCTTCTGGACCATTACCTGTGTTGCAAACTTAGAAACGCATTTTTATTAAACCGGACAAAAATATACCACAAGCAAACAAAAGGACAATAGTGGCTAAGGCAGTAGTCAATAACTTGTATATTGTCATTCCCCAGGGACCAACCATAGAGGATAACCCTGAGAATGGGTCCCACCCATGAACTGTATAAAGCTCTTCTATACCTTTATTAGTTTCTTGGACTAAATCAATTACCTTTTGTGACGCATCTGAAATGTATGTACAACACTCAGATCCCACCACCTTACAGACACCGCCCAGGGAAGCCAAAATCATATCTAGTGCCTTTCTATTTTGTAGAGCAACTGAATGGGTTTTACTCAGCTCCATGCCTATTGCTGCAATTGTGTCAGTGGTCAAATTCATGTGTTTTTCCAACACTGTGGACAGGGCCATTATCTCTTCCTGTGAGGTGTATGTGCCATATCCTGGGATCAGTACACTGAATACACGTTGAGTTCTAGTAAGTGTTCACTTATGGCGAGGTTGGGATTGATATAAGGCTGCCATTTCCCCGTGGTCTGCTCGCCTAATCAAAGGGACCAAGTACGCCATGTAGCATACCCCACCTGCGTCTCTAGGAATGCAACTGTATGCTTTCTTACCACAGACTATATAGACCTGCTCCGGCAAAGCTCCTAGAGCCATGAAGTTGGTTTGAGTCATGGCGGAACAATCACTATGTCCTAAACTCATTGTGGCTCCCGAAGCGTCTGTAATACAGAGCGAGACGTTACACAATTCATAAACAGATATTGGTGACCAAGTCTGGGCACAATCACGCAAACTGAGCTTCTCAGGTATGGCAGGAGTGGAACAAATATGCAAATTGATGGTCATTGAATCTATGTTCATGTATGTTTCCCATGGGATATAGTTAACCACTGCATCAATACGAACAGAGAAACCTGAAGGTAAGGGATTACAGGTTATACCTGATCTGGCTTCATCCTCCTTAGTGCGACAGTCTGTCTGCACCAGGGTCATTTGTATCCTTACAGTATAATCCTTACAGTATAAGTTAGCCTCACTCGGCTGGTCAGGAATGGCTGTGATGGTAATTTCATCGATATGAACTCTTAAAGTAGTAAGTACAGAGACAAAATTCTCTTGGCATAATTAGTAGTTTATTTGCAAATAGAGAGACGTGTCAAAAGCTTACAGAATAACCCTCTGAGGAATCTCTGAGCTAAATACATGAACAGTCAGTATTTATTACAGTTAAAAGGGGTGTGGTAAGATGCCGTCCAGCTGTCTTATGTCACAAAGTTTTTACCCAAAGGGCGGGCTGTCCCCCCACCTTATCCTGCCTGCCCTAGGTGTTTACTGTTGTGTTTACCCAAAGGGGCCAATTGCCCCTACTTCACCCAAGGGCCACATTCCTAAGGAACAAAGGACATATACCCTTATTGGTTTAGGCAGATAAACAGATGGTCAGAGTACCTAATGATCCTCTGATATTATGCAGACGTGTGTCACAAAGACCAGAGCTACATACCAGGTAATAGAAAAGCAGACATTTCTTAAATGTACATTAGTTCAAGAATTTCCATAATAATCCATCCTCTTGATACCAAATCAACCCTTGCTATCCATCCTTAAACAATTTACTCATTAGGATGTAGACTCCAACAAAACAGTACTCTTTAACAACATGACCTTGTTGATATCATTACCCTAATATTAGAGAACAAACTAGTCTGAAATGGCTGGATCCTCATTTACATGCTTCTGGACCTTTACCTGCGTTGTAACTCCAAGATCACACATTTTCATTACACAGAACTATAACATAGTACAGCAAAAGCTTTTATGTTAAAAACACTGGTCAAAGGAAGTAATTTCAGGGGACACATATGTACTGACAGTATGGGATATGTAGCATTGACACGTGGGTGTGTAAACACCAATCACTGAATACATCCTTCAATTTGTTACTGGTACAAAGTCCTCTTATGCCAATTGCTTGATTCACTGAAAAGTCCTCTCGTGGTTCCAATTAGATGTACTTACAAAGTCATCACAAATGTTCTGTTCCTCCAAACGTCAGACAGTCAGTTATGAACCATTTCTTGACAGACCGATGTAACAGATCGTAAAAGTCAGATGTATATTCCAAGGTGTTGTCCATCAATAGTTCAAATTTAGGTTAGGATGACACAGCTCTAGTCGTCTCCATTCTAGCTGCTTTATCAGCCAGGTCAGGAGAATCTGTGTGCTCTCCTTTGTGAATGCCAAGATGACCAGTTCTATCTAAGGGCTCTATAGCTGCAGGCCGGGTCGGAAGTGATGGTTATTAGCACCAAAAAAACTCACTTTTCCCTCAGTGACTTCAATTCTCTGTGCCTAATTTTTAAACACCGAAGCCCTCCTGTAGCGTGTGTGGCGTCGACCCCAGGTTCCTCTCTCAGCTACCTGGACAGCAGATGAGGTATACCTGGTATGGACCCAACCAGCATGGCATAATGTCGTGCAGTTGGTCTTTTCGTGCCCCAGTAAATGTCATCCAGAACCGGAGCTTTCCTTAGCTCCCCCCGTCGGTTGGAATTTGCCTTCTTCATCTCGAGGCAGAATCATCAGGATTAGAATTAGTCCAACTGTCGGGAAACAGGCATTACTGGGCATTTGCTGCACCCCAGGAATAGAATCTGCTTGCAGCTGTGGGACAGTCCGTGTGTGTGTGTGTGTGAGATCCATCTTATCTCAGCCCACCTCACAATTGTCCTTTAAGCCAAACTCAGTCTCTCTGGGCTCCAACCAGTCCTTTATCGCTGAATCGCTTTCAAGTGTCCTGTCAGTGAATTCTCCTTGAGAAGATTAGTTGCAACTGCACAGTACACAATTAGAAATATGTCCATTACATTAGTTTGTTGCTTCCTGTTATTGCATTAGAACACAGTCCCACCAAACACTTAACAAACTTGTATACCTGTATATCCAATGTCTTTCTGCTTCCATTGCCTAAATAGATTAGAACAGTTGTAAACAGTAACAGTATAGTGGAAACATTAACATTTCTGGTGCTTCTGTTCTGCTAGTGTAGCAAAATAACAATTCCACTCTTTTCTATAGTTGGTTTAAAAACCAACCAATAACAAAACTACAAGAACAGAAGAACACAATTTCCTATTACTGTTCCAATTACTCATCATCAGTTAACATAGTTTGCTTACGTCGAAGTATCACTCTCAAAGAGTAGTTCATAAACAATTCTCAGTTCACCTAACCAGATCTCAGTTGATATATAATTACATCTGAGTAGTAAATGTAGGGTATATTGTGTCACTTTGGTGATTTATGACCCTGGTGGGCAGGGCTTCCAGATTGATTTGACAGGTGGGCGGGACATCCGGTTTGCTGGTTGGGACTTCCGGTGTGACGTATGGACTTCCTGTATGACGTGTGTTAGGGCGGAACTTCTGGAATGACGTATGCATGTCCGGTGACATTGTAATTTATGATTGCATTGTTGTGTCCATGTTTGATGTTTTACAATGACTGATAAGCACCCCGGACGAGTGTTATAACAGGTGCGATATGTTTGATGTTTAACAATGGGGTCTTAGGGTTTCGGAATGTTAAATTCCCAGGCAATAAATTAGTGCTATATCAGCGGCAAGATGTTTGGTGTTTAACAAAAGGGCGCCAGGGTTCAGCAATTCTATAACCCCCCGGCATTTTATGTTCCGATAAGTGCTGCGACAGATGTCCTACAACCGGTGGGTGTTAACCTTTCGTGTTTAATGGGCTGATTGGCGTGGTCTGTGTATTTAAACCACGCAGACCCCGATGATGGTCATTCAGTATTGCCTGAGTAAACTTACCTACACATTACAAACCATGGCGGATTGTGCAGCGATCAGCGTTTTGGGTGAAACACCATTGAAAGCTAACAGCTTAACCACAGTTCAGCAAGTCAGTAAGAGATTACAAATGGACAGCAGAGACGCAATCAACATGCCAGCCCCAAAGAAACCGATGCAGAGTTTAACCAGAATCCATCAAATACACCAGGATATGTTGGCACGGGAATGGAAGTTGGACGACGGTCGGATCGGTGGATACATTTTCAACCTAGAGATACCGGAGGTTGCATTTTATGAATTACCCGAAGGCCATGAGTTTAAGGCTGGTGTGACTGATGTCGTGGAAAACACTTCAGATCTCCAGCTAAAAAGATCAGCTGGAGATCTAAAAAACTCAGGAACTTGTGAATTCAAAAATAGACTTTATTGACGTCATAAAGCCGTGCTGATCTGCAGAGCAACCAAGCCATGTTGGTCTGCAGAACAACCGACTTCCAAACCTTAGACACACATTTTTATACAGTATGGTTATACAATAATATTAGGTCCTCCCATTATGCTAATTTCTGGATGGATCCTTCTCGAATCTTCCATCAATGTTTCACAACCCTCTGGGATTCGCTCCCCCAGCCACTTCTCATCATTACTCAGCATATCCTCTGAAGTCGAAGGATTCCCTTATCCATGAGCTCAATCATCCTCCCAAGACATTCAAGGACAAGCAACAGGTCATTCTAACATCCACATGAGATAAACTGTTGGTCCTTAGTCACATCAGTATAGTAAGAAGAAAAACTGAGCACACCTGTTGACCTTGACACACATAAAAATCCAAACTGTGTACCTTATTCTTCATCAGTCTCTCTTAACAATTACATGTGGAAAAAACAAAGACAATTAGACTGTTTGGGAAAATTAAATGAGCCCTGGTCAAATGTTTCATTAACACCCAATTGATATGCAAGAGATCACATGAGACGTTCTGTCTACTCTTCATCAGGTTAATGTGAAATAACAACATTTTATGAAAATATCCCTACACATCCCCCCTCTGGGACTTCTAAGTCCCACAATCAAGACCTGGAAACGTTAGGTGAGGAGGAGAACTCAGTTCCTATAAGAGAGTTGAAATCAACTCAATTACCTAAAACAATCTCCTCTGTCAACCACCGCTCCAGAGGCTGGAAGCCAAACCTCTCCCTCCCCATTTGGCTGGGAGGAAGTAAAAGACTTCCAACCTGACCAATCAAGTGAGTGTGTGTAAGCATGCGCAGATTTCTTTCAGAGCCTTGCAACATATGTTGTTTCAAACGATTACATATGAATGGAATATAAACTGATTATACAATGAGTATAAATTGCATAAAATAAATCATACATCATTTGAATGATAATCACTTCAATCAAAGAGGGTATGAAAATATAAGTACAATAATAAAAATAATAAACTATCTAATTCTCCAAGCAGTACTCTCTTTGTACTAGGTTGGTTACCAGTCACCTAGGAACTTGAAACCGTCTTTACAATGGAGAACAGTACTTCCCAGCACAAAAATCACAATTCCCCCTTGACACAAAGCACAATTACAGGGTCTTGGGTAATGATAATGTCATCATGAAACATTTGTTCACTTATCTTCCAAGATATTTGTTTTCCTGCAATACCTACACCTGTATGCCCTAAAAGGGCAAGGGTAACAACTAACACAACCCTATTACTATGCCTATCTTATCCAAATTAATAATGATTTTAAACTTTGGAAAATGTCTCCCTGCAACCATACCACTGGCCTAAAAACATTCATGCCTGCCCAAGATCTTTAAACCTTCCTCCACAGGTTTCCTGTATCTTGGACTCCTATCCCTATCAATCTCTGATTCTCACCACTTATTTACTTTTCCACTTCTCTGACCATCATTGTATTTTTTGTACCCACTTCTCTTCTCCCACATTTCACTTCTCTTTCCCTATTTTCTGCCTCTCCTATCCTTCATTTCACTTGCCTTGTCCTTCTTCTCACTTGCTTTGTCCCTCGTTTCACTTGCTTTGTCCCTCGGTTCACTGTTTGGGCCGTGGTACTGCTTGTGTCCCTATTCTACCTATTAGTTACTCATTTTCTGGGTTGTTTCCATGGTATGAAAGTATCTAATTCCTCACTGGTCATTTTCCT
>JACXGI010019089.1:0-12494 GCA_016801175.1 Esox masquinongy
TCTAATTTTCTGAGATACTGAATTTGGGGTTTTCATTAGTTGTCAGTTATAATCATCAAAATTAAAAGGAATAAACACTTGAAATATATCAGTCTGTATGGAATGAATGTATACATTATACAAGTTTCACTTTTTGAATGGAATTACTGAAATAAATCAACTTTTTGATGATATTCTAATTATATGACCAGCACCTGTACATGTCTCAGTTACTCATAATGAATGTATTGAATAACGCATCAGGATAATGAACCTGAGAACCAATGAGCTGAGCCTCACCTTGGCCTGAGTCGTAGGGGTAGAAGAATGCAATGATGAGGTTGATGAAAACTGCCAGGTTAAAGGATATGCTGCCCCAAGTGCTCATCCTGCGAGAAAACCAAAACAGCACTGGCATACCTGAAACACAAACCACACTTCAGTCTTCCTCTACCTCGCAACGAACATGGAGGCCAGCAGAACATATCCAACAAGACAGGACCGGAGGGTCGGACGGGGCTGGCTTACTGCGGAGCTTCTTCTGCCACTCCATCTCGTTGTGGAGGAAGGAGGCCTGCTGGAAGAAGTGTGTCACCTTGCTACCCTGCTCGTCCTGCTCTGTGGTGTTGAACACACGGAACTTGGACTCCTCCGTGAGGTACTCGCAGATGGGATGAATGGGGAACACGATCTGCTCCATGCTGCGGTCCTCACGCACAATCTGGTCAGACAAAACATACGGGGAAGGATAACAACTAAGGACAGTGTTCTTTTCCTTTTTTTTTTGCAAATGGCACTTCAGTCGTCGTGAAACTACTGAGTATTGAATTGGCAATGGCCTAGAGCAGTATTGGTGACTTCAGGGAGATGTTCAGAGACCTCTATCTGTGAAGTGTGCTTGTCATAGAACTCCAGTGGGTCCTGCTCCTCGACCACCATGGGCACCGTGGGTTTCAACATCTGAGCGAGCGGCCTGTTGTTCAGGTTCAGCTGCAGCAAGTGAACAGTTCAGACAGTGTCAGAGAGTATACTTCTCATTCTAGTTTCTATTTCTCCACCTCTTCAAGTCAACCATTATTAGTCATGCAAACTAAGTGCAGATACGCAAATGTCCCCAAATGAAGATACAATCTGATGTTTGCAGTGAGTCAATGCTGCAAAACTGTCAAGACGCTACAGCACAGGAGTATCAGTTACGGTTTATCGGTACGGTACGGTTAGGTGTCGGCACGGTTAGCTGGGGCTGTCCAGCTTACAGATATCCCGGCTGACACAGACAGACTCACCATGGAGGATATACCATCTTCTCCCTCCTTGGTCCTCTTGGCAGGTTTCAGTAGACTGAACAGGATCTTATTGTGCCTCGCCAGCTGATGAAACCATGGACCACAGTCATAAGCATTCTGATCTACCATTAACTAATTAGGTTATTATAAAACTGCATCCATATTCTGTAATCCATTAATGGGAATGGGTGCGTTACCTGAAGTGCCAGGATGTAGATGTTGTGGCCGACCTCTTGAGGTGACACTTCTCCACCTTCACACTCACTCTCCTGCTGGTAGGCTTTCTTTATGACTTTCACCTGGGGACAGAGTGGAACACTGATGTTGGCTGACCTATTCTGTAGCATGCTGCCCTTAATGTGTATACAATTGCCGTTTTAGAGGCACTCATGATGAGGCTCTGACCAGTTCCCGAGGTCGGAGGTTGAACAGTATCCTCTCTGCATTCTCACTGTCATGGCGGCTCTCCATCAGAGCAAGCAGCAGCTTGGATGCGTTGTCCTGGAAACAGAGACAACAGCCATAAGGTATCATACAGCCAAGTTATGGCAAGATCGTACACATGTATTTCTAAAGGAGAACAGGAGCTGAAGTGAACCTTGAGCTTTAGAACCATCTCCATGCGGTACCGACACAGAGGACTGATGTCATTCAGTATCAGGGCTGTGATGATGTCGATGCCGTTTGACTCATGGGTCACGATGCAGGTCTACAAAAAGAAAGCACAGCTCCAATCACATTAGGATGTTCTGTATTAAACCTCACAGAACTT
This sequence comes from Esox masquinongy, assembly GCA_016801175.1. Lineage (NCBI taxonomy): Eukaryota > Metazoa > Chordata > Actinopteri > Esociformes > Esocidae > Esox > Esox masquinongy. The sequence goes on from JACXGI010019089.1 coordinate 2,038, forward strand.
TAACTGAAACTCATACTCATGCCAGTAATTGAAAGCGTCAGTTGAAAGTGATCACTTGTGAGGCACGGTGATTATCTGACCTGGTTCTCCTGGCACGGACCCTGGCAGTACTCTGTGAGTGTCTCCAGGGTCTGGGTGATGAGGCCCACGTTGCTCTCGTTGATGTAGAGACCCAGCAGACCCAGGCCTCCCGTGGTGCTACCGCACATGATGTCCAGGAACTGCAGTGTTTCACACACCAGGTTGTAGTTGGTCTTGTTATTCTGACAGCGCAGGAAGTTCTGAGAGAAGGACGGACGGACAATGGGGTCGATAGGTGTAACGGACCATAATTGACTGTTACGTCACTCCTAGCTAATGTGAATCCACTAATTGAAAGTCTGGATTAGACGTCTGGTAAATTACTAAAATGTCCAGTGTAACAGCTGCGTGGGTGGTGCTGGTTCGTCCTCTCACCTGTAAGTCCTGGTTGTGGTTCTCACAGAGCAGCTGAAGGAAGCGGAGTATGGGTTTCATAATGATGACGGCAGGGCCCATCTCTGTCTCCACCTCCTTCTGCTCAGACTCAGGGGCCAGGGCCGCGACAGGGACTGGGGAGACAGAGGGGCCCAGGTGAGACATTGTATTGGGACCTGTCAGGAATACAAACCAGGGAGGGAACCATGGCAGTGAAATGATTGTTCCTGTATCCCTACTGTAGGTTCTGCAGTCCCTGACACAGAATCATTGTTTTTCTTAAATGCCAATTTCCTGTCACTACAGTTCAACAGTGCATTTGACCCAAACCATTGTTCCACCCACCAGTGTCCAGGTCTTTGTTGTTATTGGCCTTGTTGCTCATCTCTCCCACGCTGACTGATACGTTGGCCTTGATGTCCATCTGGGCGTTTTTCATCCGGTCGTGGAGGACCTTGAAGAACTTCTCTGACTTGTTGTCCCCCATCATCAGCTTGTAGAAGGAGTTCTGAAGTGGACACATGAAACGGGGTGAGGAACAGTGTGGAGAAGGTGATCCGGCGTCACATCGCACCCCCTCCAGGAAACAGCGTAGGAATTTCACGACGGCCACGACCGTCGTTGCCCTTCACTCTGGCTGTGATGCCCCGAAAATGATTGTACGCCCTACGGCCACCATGACATTTTTACTCTTGCTAAAAATCTTGCGGTCAGCAGTCGATTGGTTTTTTTGTAAGTTTGTTTGTAGTTCGCAACTGAGAACAACCACAAGAACGGAATACATGCAGGTAAGCAAGCTAGCTAGTTATCGATCGATAGATCTGTTAAGATTATTTAGTGCTTAACTGAATTAAATGTTTTGGAAGGTGTGTTCATGAGCAACTGGGAAGTGGGAAAGTTCAGAACTCCGAGTGGGAGAATACCGGAGAACACGAGAATACACCTGAACGCTTTTTGAGAGCTCCGAGAAGTAACGTTAGGTTTGACATCACTAGACATTGCAGCGTTTGTGGTGAAAAAAAGAACATTACTTGCTCTGCCCACAAATAAGTAACTACATTTGTTTATTTACGTCGTACACATGCGCAGGTGATTGTGATGTTAAAGGATACTTGGCGGTTTAATTTTGTGTAAGTGAAGTAATGTTAGCCTTCTTGCTAGTTAACCTTAACGTTACTTAACTGTCAATACCGTTGCCTGTTTGGTGTCGACATGTGAATGTTCTCAACTAAAACCCGAAATGAAACGAATTCCAGAATCTATAAAAAAAATTAGCGGGAAGTAGATGGATTAAAACATGATAATTGACCTTTTTATGTGGAAAAACCATATCAGTTATAATAAGATATTATACAAATAATTATATTTAAAAAGTGAATAATGTAATTTTATGGCATGCATGTTTTTTTTTTCTTATCAGCAATTTAAGTTGTTTATTTGTAAGCTCCAAAACCTCCTATTTCACTCAATGGCCTTTGTGCCCTGGCAATGTGGCCTTTGTGCCATAAACATTTTTGTGACACCAAAGGCCAAATGGCCTTTCCCCTAAAATGACGAAATTCCAAGCCTGCCGGGAAGTCTTATATCTGACCTGGATCTCTGTGTTGCCACCCTCCAGGAGACATATGGCCAGCTGGATGCTCTCCTGGAAGATCTTGTCGTTCTTGGTGCTCATGACGAGGTCGGTAAAGAGCTTTGTTCCGCCCTCCCTGTCCAGACGACACTGGACGGCAGCTATGGCCACCCAATCCCTCTCCTGCTCAGCTCCTACACACAAAGATTACCCCATTAATACAGTGTAAACATATAGCTATAATAGGAGCAGTAATAATCCTGTAATCAGCCTAACGTTAACCAACCTGTAGCTCCAAGGTCAGCCAGATCGGCCTTGTTGTTGACCTTCTTGTTTGTGAAGAGGTAGTTCTGTAGCAGCACCTTCCTCAGTCCAATGCCCTGTTTGTAGAGGCATTTTCACAGCAGACATGGTTAGCGTACGCACACTGGACAGTTTCCAACAGACATCTCCATGAAAGCATGGACGTTGTATTGGTTGACCGACACTGACTGGAGTCTTTACCTTCTCGTCAAAGTCCAGTGTACGTATGAGCATCTCCTGCAGGGTCCTCAAAACCTTAATACAGAGCTTCTCCTCTGAGTTCATCAGGGCTTTAGTGTGCTGAATCAGTCTGGGATCACAAACGCACGCGCATTAGACCTCATCTATACCTGGCCAAAAAAGCACTTTCTTGCATGTTGCAACCAGCTTGCATGAGTAAATATTTGTGCCTGTTAATCCCCCAGTCATTGTTGTGGTAATACTAAATGATCTCATTCAGTCCAGCAGAGCAGCCAGTTCCTGGCCTTGTCTAAATTCCCATTCCCCATATAGTGCACTACTTCTGACCAGGCCCCCATTGGGCCGTTTCAGATGCAGTCCCGCCTTACTTGGAAATGAAGCCTCCTGATTCGCAGCGCTGCCTTGCATCAGTCCCCTCCAGGAACAGGAGTTCAGGCTGGTGCAGGACATCCACCAGGACAGACAGCTCGGCATTCACCAGCGGCTTCAGACGTTCCTCCATGGTGTTGATGATGTCCTGAACATCACAGCCAAGATCGAGGAACAATGTTCACATCCCACAAACGCGTTACTACGCAGAACGTAACACAGACCCAGCTGAGAGACAGAGGCCTAGGATTATGTCACATGTAATTCAATTGTGGCCGAGTCAGGAGATAATCAGGGAATTAAGGGTTGAACCTGCAGCTTCTCTATTATGTTCTTGTAGTCCCAAGGGTTGCTCGGGACGGAGGGGCGGTTGGAGCGGGTGGAGCTCTTGTAGCTGGGGTTGGAGCGGGACAGAGAGTTGAGAGCACTGCTGCTCAGCATGGTGGTGATCTGGGACTCCAGGTCCAACGGCAGGGAGATGGAGCGACTCTTCGCTGAATACACAAAAGAGAACAGTCATTAGTGCGTAAAACAGTAACATTTCCAGAGCAGACGTGAAGGCGTGAGTGTTGCCCAGCCCCGGGCTCTCTGCAGTAGGTCAGCGTCACCTGTCATGGCCAGTGTCCGTATGCAGGTCTCCACCACGCCTTTCTGTTGCTGCTGCAGCCAGGGACACTCCAGCAGACGCATGCTAGACTGGAGCAGCTGGGTCACGATGGTGTGGTGGGTCTGAACACACGACAGTTCATGAATCAATCGATGGGACATCTAAAGTTTTACTCAATGCTTATGAGTAGACTGCTGCTCACCTGTAGAGAAGTGCTGTTTTCAGAGAAGGGGGAACTGAAGAAGGCATTGATTGTGTCAAACACCACATTGATGATGTACTTCTCCAGGATAGGATCACTCAGACGCTTCTCTCTCTTGTTACACACCTGGACAGGGAGGAGAGCGGTCAGAGACTAAACCGTGTGGGTGAAAATGGTCTGTGACTGGGATGTTAGGCTTACCCTGGCCATGTCCACAGTGAAGTCCTCAAACAGTTTCCAGATGTGATTGCTGGTGTAGATCTCCTTCATCTCTACCTCCGTATCGACGTAGCAGTGGTTCACAAAGTTCACATAGGCCACCTTCACCTGAACACCACCAGGAGGCAAATGAACACAGCTGGGTTAAGCTTCTGTACAGTCTCAGAAAATGTTCCATTACATTTGCATTTATATGTCTGCATCTTTGAATGCTGCTGTGCTTAATCTGCCTAAAGACAATGTTGGCGAATTCTACATTTTTTCTATTGTTGATGTACCTCTGTGATGCAGTCCTCGTGTGTGACCACTCTCACTACATCCTCTAGGGGCAGCAGTGAGGTGCATTTGATCTCAGTGTAGACATTCTTGCCCTCAGCACAGGCGGCCAGCAGCTCTACTAGAGAGATGTGGTATCGCAGGGGGCTGTTCTCTTGAACCCCCTCCCTGGACTCTGCCATAAGATCAAGCATGGTGGCAAATGAAGCCTTGTCGTTGTAGAACACCACCACATCCTCCCCAGCATTGGTTAACTGGAGAAAACAGTGAGTCACCACATTGTGAGATAAACCAAATCTTCATCAGTTTCACAGAAACATTTGAATGCAAAGGCAGCCTAGATCAGATGTCTCACTGAGTTACCACCTTAAAAATCAACAACTGTATTTTAATCTTTTAGATTAAAATTTGGAAAACAAGTAGTCTTACCTCAGTCATGATCATGTCCTGGCACTTCTTGACATACTTGCCCTCGGCCTTGATGATGGTGTGCAGGAAGTTGAGGTACTGGACGTGGCGTCCGTGAGTGGCCAGGCAGTGGATGAAATGCTGCAGCACATTCTCACTGATCTCTGAACACAGCTGGTAGTTATTGCTAAAGATGTGTTGCACTGTCTCTGCCTCCATGAGCTGGGAGGGAGAGGGGGAGGAATAGAGGGATAGCGAGAAGAGGAAAAATAGAAAGAAGGAAGGACAAGGAAAGAAAGGTCATTATTATGACAGATGAAAACAGGATGGTTAGAGAGACGGAGTAAAACAGTGTAATGAATACATTCACTCACTCCTGGATTGAGGAAAAGGCTGAGGTTTTTATGGAGCAGCATCTGGTTCTCTAGGTTCCCCATGCAAAACTTCTGCAGGAACAGGTGAGCGCATTTGATTATCCCCTGCATCTTGGTGTCATTCTGAAAACCAGTAGAGAATGAGAGAAACAGAGAGACAAACAGAGAGTGAGGGAAAAGAGAGAGACAGAGCGAGACAGAAAGAGAGAGAGATAGTGAGTCATTTTGAGTGACTTATAACACACCTGGGATATTAGTTAGGTAATGGTGTTAGTATATATAATATACAGATAGGTGACAAATTAAAGGAAAAATCTGAATAAAGTTGTGGAGGCACGAATGCAGACGCTTCCATACAGGTGTACTGCATCATACAATTCAGCCGTTAAGATCATATCATGCTCTATGGCATGTATACAAATGCTGAGCAGGCCCAGTTGACCTCGCATTTTGATCATGATGGGAAGAGTAAAGGACCTAAGTGACCATATCTCTACCCAAATGAACACCTATGGGAGATTTTGGACCATGGTTTCAGGCACTGCTATCCACCACCATCATCAAAACACCAAATGAGAGAATATCTTTTGAAAGAATGGTGTTTCCTCCCTCCCGTAGAGTTCCAGAGACTTGTAGAATCTATGCCAAGTCGCACTAAAGCTGTTCTGGTGGCTCGTGGTTGCCCACACCTTACTGAGACACTTCATGTTGGTTTTTCCTTTAATTTGTCACCCATCTGTACATTGGACTATGTGTTTGGTTGTCAGAGTGGGGGTAAGGCATGGTTCACGTACATCCCTCACCTGATCGTACGACACTTGCAGCAGGTCCAGCATCACTTTGTGGGCTCCCATGTTCTTCAGGAGTCTCTGCTGTTTCTTCCACACCCCCGAACTGCACATCTTATTCAGACGCTCCAGGATCTGGGAGAACAGAATGTCTTCAAACATATGGCTAAACACTACTCAGCAGAACCTCTGGGACATGTTAGCAGGATGAGGGGAACGGTGACAGTTCAATGGAAACCCAACACACTTCTTTGACTTTCTGGTAGTTCTCGTTGCTTTTATCCGAGTTCTCCTTCTTTGGGGTCACATCTTCTGAGGTCATCTAAAAGGAAATCAGAAGAACTGTTAGAAAGAAGTGGTTGGTAGCTACTCCACTTGTAATTGGACATTTTCTTTTGGAAAACAGACTTATCTCACCCTCACCTCTACTTTGTCCTTCTTGTCTTTCTTCCCCTCCCCTCCACCTGAGCTACCCTTTTTGTCCACCCAGAGCTCAGACTTCTCCACCATAGTGCGGAGACGGTCCAGGTCACTCTTGATCAGCTTGTAGTTATCAACATCCTGCGCCGAGATCAGCAACTGGACCTAAGATAAAACAAAGAGAGGAGTTTCCAAAGACGATGAGAGACCAGGAATAACAGAATAGATAGACATAATGAGAGATCATGAATAACAAATTCAATAAATAAGGATAATGACAGGCAGCCCTAAAGAGCTATATTATAGCCGGTTCATATTGGAGTGCGGGTCATTATTATTATTCGATTATTTTGAGATCAGTGACGGCAGTAGCTGTGTCTCTTTACCTGTTTGAAGGTGTGCAGCACCTCCTGTCTCTGGCTGAAGTGTTTGAAGAGCAGCTGAAGGGCACCAGAAACCAGAGGTGGGTAGTCATGCATGGTGAGATGGATTAGAACCCTCAGGAACATACGACCTCCCTCGTCATCCACCTCCAGAATGCTGTTCCCCTTGCTGACAGGAAAACACCATCACAGGTTAGTAGAAACACATTGGGGCATCACTATAACGTACTGCCAAGGGACTAGATTGTACTGAACCTACCCCACACCAAACATGGCCTCTGCCTGCTCTCCAATGTGCTGTAGGTTGATGGTGGCTGTTCAAAGACAAAGTTAAGAATGGTATGTATTTAGAAGGAGAGAAGCAAAATCTATTACTGTATAAGGCAGTGTTAGTGGGTAGAAAAAGGCTCCCTTAAATGGGGACTAAATTACCTGCTTGCTCCATGGACGTTGTAGCATCGGCATCTGCCATGGGATAAACATCGACAAACTCCTTTTTGAAGACAGACAGCAGGAAGGAGAGACGGTAGTCCAGGCGGACATTCAGGATGAACTGTATACAAACATGAGATAAGAAAGTCAGTGCTTAGCATTAAAGGAACACATGAGAGGTTCTAATTTATCAGAAGCATAAACTCAACAGTGCAATATCACATCCCTGCATCAGTTCCAGGAACGTATTGGTTTCTAGAATCCAACCTGCAGGATTTCCAGTATTTTCAGTTTGGTGTCCATGACGGTGACGTCCTGTTTGTCGATGCTGTCCTTGCTGCGGGTCTGACCCTCTATGGTGGAAACGCTCCTCACTGGACCTCCAAACATGGATGGTTTCCGGCTCAGCACCATGGTGGACATCATTTGGCCTACGCCATGAATGGAACGCTTCATGTTCTTCCCTAACAGACAGGGTGGCAGAATGGTGAAAACCACGAGGAAACCTGAATCTAAACGTGTAGTGTATTTTTTGTAGTGTATTTGTTCTATAAAATGGCTATATGAGGTAGTTCTCCAATAAAAATGGCAAATGCAGAGAAACGGTTTTTCTTATTGTCTTACCACTGCCTTCATCCTGGAACATGGGATTGATCAATGAAGGGTTGGGGATACAGTCAATGATTCCCAGTAGGGTCCGAGTCAACCTCAGCAGCTCAAAGAAACTGTAGAAGCCAAAGTAGATGAGGTGTCTGGCCAGACTCACCACCTGGAGGAACAACACATTGTGTCAGCTGCCATTCTATTAGGGCTGTTCTGGCCCAGTGGTATGGAGAGGATTCTGACCACATTACAACAAGCAGGCGCTTCTGGGTGCGTCCACAGTATTGTAAGTAGAAATATGAACATGAATTAGAATGGACACCTCATAGGTCAGTTTGTTTTTCTCCTCGTCGGCGAAAGGCAAGTCATCATTGAGGACATTGTTCAGGTACTCCTCCATGAATACCATGGTGTTGGCAAACCTGTTCTTCTTATTGTCCCGTGAGTCATCCATGTTTGAGTCATAGCTGAGAAAGACAAGAAATACAGAAATACAAGCACGACAAGTTATAGTTCAGTGTTAACAACGCACCAAATAAAAGGTATCCGGGAAAGTGATGTTTGATGCCGTACTCTTTAATTGAGATAGAAGTGGGAATCTCGGTCCACAGACGCGCAAACTTGACAGGTGTGACCAGCTCCTGCGGGTCTCGGTCAACGTGCGCATGCAGCATGAGTCGGCAGAATGAGGCACGAATGTCAAAGGGCAGCGTCTCGTCCATCATGCACAGGAAGATGAGCTCCACATCCAGCTGCTTAGAGATCTCATCTATGGCTAGGTACTGGCGGTCCAAACACATCCTGGCAAACAGCTTCAACTGGTACCTGTCAGGAGAGAAGGGACATTTTGGGGATGAAGCATACACAATATTTCATTAGGTCATAATAGTTCAAACAGATCAGATGAATTTCCTTGTGAAAATATTGCCTGTGACCTTTAGCCTGAGTACATTCTCATAGCTAAGAAATGCTAAGGACACTGATGTCATGCGAGTTAAGCTTCCTTCTTACATTTCAACACTTATATTTTAACCCTCATCTTACCAGAAAAATTAACTGAGAACAATTTTCATTTACAGGATTGACCTGGGAGCAATTAGGGTAATTCGCCTTGCTCAAGACAACCTTTCTGTCACTGGCCAGATGTTGTAACTGCTTGGCCACCTGCCACTCTAGTGATGAGCCTACCTGTAGTACGTTAGCACATTCTCATCATGCGCGTTTCCCTGCCTGGCCTCCTGGGCTAGTTGTCTGATGCTCTTCTCTTGCTTCTCATTGGTCTTGTCAGTCCAGACCAGCCATACCTCATCCTCTTCAGTATACTCCTCCATGGCCATGTAATCAGTGGCTTGGGGCATCTCTTTGGGCGAACGGCGTCTGCACGGACAAGCATGGGAACACACATTCAGTGAAGCCATACAAACACAGGCAAAGGCCAGTGCGGATGTTCAGGTGAGTGTGTGCATGTGTTCAGTAATGAGATAAATAACACTCACTCTGTCTTGATGAGGATGTCTTGGTTTTTTGGATCTAGCACACACTTACAGATCAGCTCCTGAGTTACTGGAATGGCTACGTTGTTGGATACACACAGATCGGACAGGTAGTCTAAAAATCTGAAGAGAAAAGGCTTTAGTCAAATCACAACAAAGGGTATACAGGGTCTTTAATTAGTTCTATAGTTGTCACGAGGCAGCCTAGGCAAAGAGGTCTTGTATATTTTGTAAATATTAAACATTCTACTAATTTTTTTTGTTTGAATAGCTGAATACAGTCAGGGTAACTGTTTCTTTCTTGCCTGCCAATCTGATGGCAAATCAGCTCTATTAACGTAGCTACAGTAACAATGCTAGCAATTCCATCTAAGTGTGTGACATATGACTTTACCAGCCTAGCAACACCACCTTTTTTATTTGGTTGTTTCGTCTACGGTTTACTATAACATGAGGAAGATTGCAATGGGTGGCAAGCTGACCTAAGTCATCCTTCAGTCTGAGGATTCAGACTTTGTTGACTGTCATCATTGAGTTGGATTGTAACAATGAGCTTCACCTCATACAAGACTAAGGCAGTGGAGATGTTTTAGTCAGACGGTGGGAACGGCAAGGCGCTGGTGAGAAGCCCTAAATGGAGAGTGAACTGTGCTCCCCCTATGACTACCCCCAACCCCCTCCTCTAAAGCAGTGTGAATTCTTCCAGACTGTCGCTTCATCTGTTTGAGGCTTAAAACAATCCAAACTTTTCACTCTAGATGAACATTGTTTTATAATAGTCAAGACCTACTCTGTTACGTCCAGTAGGTAACTAGCTACATGTTCTTGTTTCTATTATTATCTTTTAAACACACATTGATATTTTTTTTATATAATGAAAAGCACTATAGGGACGGAATAAATTCTTATTATTATTAAATCCTTAACTTGTAGGGACCTCCTCACCTGGGTTCCCTGTTCTTCCGCACCAGGCTAACGAAGGTCTCCACCTCCTTCTTTGTGATGTGTTTCTCCAGCAGCTTACGATTGTTGTGCAGTAGAGCAGTGATGGTGTCCTCAGCTAGAATGTCATAGCCTATCTGAGACTGCATCACCCCAAACTGCTTGGCTATATGTTCCTGATGAGGAAAGAAGAGGGACTGATGTGTTGTGTTGCTCTATACATTTGGCAGGAAAGAAGCCGGGGAATTAACATAATGAAGGGACAGGGACCAGAGTCTGGAAGATAGAGGGTCAGAAAGGTTGAAGGGTCAGAAAGGTTGGAGGGTCAGAAAGGTTGGAGGGTCAGGAAGATGGAGGGTCAGGAAGATGAAGGGCCAGGAAGGAAGATGAAGGGTCAGGAAGGAAGAT
>JACXGI010019090.1:0-12491 GCA_016801175.1 Esox masquinongy
TTAATCAATAGTATTTAAATATGCTTAGTTTCATTAAATGACTCTCTTGGGTCACTCCAGATGTTTTACATGCTGTGTCACGCCATTTGTATGCAAACAGGGACCGCATTACAATGTCCTTTTATGTGTCCTCAGTCGGAGCTGAGCAGCAGACAGACTGTGAGTGTGGAGATAGCCATGGCCCTGGAAGACACCAGGAGACAGAAGGAGGAGCTCCAACTACAGGTCCTCCATTCTATCACATCCTCCATTTTCTCAGTATCAAATAACAAAATCCCGTTCTCTTCAGACTGTGTTCAAATCCGGATCATTTCCCCGTCTCCTTTCCCAGGTAGGGGAGATTACGGCGTCACTACAGTCAGCGTCGCACAGACTGGCCCTCGTCACGGAGCAGTTGAAGCAGAGGGAGGAGGAGCTTGGAACACTTCGCAATGGTGAACACCTGACTTCTGCGTCTATGTGTGCTTTTCCTCTGTCTCCCATCTGTATTTGGAGATCGGTGTTGACCTAACACTGTGGTGTTTACACCAAACGTTCCCTTTCCTGATGTCAGAGCTGCAGAGTGCTCAGAACACCCGGTCCCAGATCCAGGAGGAGGTGGAGAGGCTGCGGCTGACGGCCCAGGAGAGACAGGAGGAGAAAGACAGCCAGCTGGTCAGGCTGAGGCAGGAGCTCCTCACCCAAACAGAACAGCTGGACTCCTGCCAGTCACGGGTCAGAACACACAACGGGGGACACGGCGTTAAGCTACTCCTTTTATTATGTCCTTCTCAGTTTCCAAAAACTGTCCATAATTCACGAGCATGTCAGTACAGCACTATGTGTCCTACCTGCTCTGAAAACAGTGACGAACGTAACAATTGACCGATGACCAAAGTCTTCTTAAAATGCAACATCCAATAAAAACCTTGCCACTGAGAGCCAGCAGTCCATTCGCACAATTTTGCTTGCTAAGAAGTGTCCGCTCTGACTTTGTGTGTATGTCTGTGTGTGTTCCCCAGGTATCAGAGCTGGAGGTGGAGGTGGAGACCCTGACGTTGCAACTTCAGACACCAGAGGTTTGTGAAACGGATCAGAACGGGAGCGTGACCGTGGATGACCTGGACCACATGCAGAAGGCCAACAGAGACTTGGAGCAGCAGCTCAGTGACAAGAACAAGGTCAGTACTGGACCTCCCGGAGAAACCACGATCAACATCACCACACCAGCATGCTCAAATAATGACTCCCGGAGCATATCCTTGTCCCTGTGTGTGTCCTTGTTCGTGTCTGTTCATGTGCAGTTGTTGATTGGATGCTTGATTCTTTACAGACCATTAAGCAGCTGCAACAGAGGCTAGCAGAGCTAAAGAGGACCTTGCAGAAAGAGCTGGTGAGACATGAAATCGATATGAATGCAGGGTGTTCAAATCGGTGCCTCTTAAAAACATAATTCCAAATTTAGGCGCAAAGCAGGTGTTTCAGGTTGTTTGAAACAGTTGTGATTAGCTAGTTTTTGTTTTTTTAGCCAACGACAGTGTTTAGCTAACATTAGTCATGCTAACAAGCTGACAACTTAGGATCCCCATTAGCAAAAAGCTGCAGGTCAACAGCAGCGACTCAGGAGTCATACAAAACATACACTGATCAGCCATGACATTATGACCACTGACAGGTGAAGTGAATAACACTGATAATCTCAGTATCATGGCACCTGTCAGTGGGTGGGATATATTAGGCAGCAAGTGAACATTCTGTCCTCAAAGTTGATGTGTTAGAAGCAGGAAAAATGGGCAAGCGTAAGGATCTGAGCAACTTTGACAAGGGCCAAATTGTGATGGCTAGTTGACTGGGTCAAAGCATCTCCAAAACTGCAGCCCTTGTGGGGTGTTCCCGGTCTGCAGTGGTCAGTACCTATCAAAAGTGGTCCAAGGAAGGAAAAGCAGTGAACCGGCGACAGGGTCATGGGCAGCCAAGGCTCACTGATGCACGTGGGGAGCAAAATGGCTGGACGCAGACCAGTCAGGGTGCCCATGCAGACCCCTGTCCACTGCCGAAAGCCTCTACAATGGGCATGTGAGCATCAGAACTGGACCCCGGAACAATGGAAGAATGTGGCCTGGTCTGATGAATCATGTATTCTTTTACATCACGTGGATGGCCGGGTGCGTGTGCGTCGCTTACCTGGAGAACACATGGCACCAGGATGCACTATGGGAAGGAGGCAAGCCGGCGGAGGCAGTGTGATGCTTTGGGCAATGTTCTGCTGGGAAACCTTGAGACACGTAACACCTACCTGAGCATTGTTGCAGACCATGTGTACCCTTTCATGGCAACGGTATTCCCTGATGGCATTGGCCTCTTTCAACAGGATAATGTGCTCTGCCACAAAGCAAAAATGGTTCAGGAATGGTTTGAGGAACACAACAACGAGTTATGTGTGTTGACTTGGCCTCCAAATTCCCAGATCTCAATCCAATCGAGCATCTGTGGGATGTGCTGGACAAACAGGTCCGATCCATGGAGGCCCCATCTCGCAACTTACAGGACTTAAAGGATCTGCTGATAACATCTTGGTGCCAGATACCACAGCACACCTTCAAAGGTCTAGTGGAGTCCATGCCTCGATGGGTCAGGGCTGTTTTGGCAGCAAAAGGGTGACCTACACAATATTAGGCAGGTGGTCATAATGTTATGCCTGATCCTGTATAATATTACATAATGACATTGGCTCTGTTCAGTATTGAAGATAATTTCCTGCCTTTAGTGATTACCTGATTATAATACAACAGTATAACCTTTATCTTGTATACTTTTTAAAGGAGTCATATTTAGAATATTTGCCTGATAATTTCAGAACATGACAGAATATGGTTGTTCTATTACATGTTCAGTCAGTAGTCAGAATAACAGAAAAGTAACCATTTCTAAAAAGAGTAGGCAATACTTTTTACAGTATATTGCTGGAGACAGATCTCAATAGTTAATTTCCAGAGGTACAGTTTTCAATTAGTGAGACTCAAATAAATTGCATTTTAACAATAGTAGCCATGTCTAAAGAGAGTTGACTAGACCTTAGGTTATATCTCGCAAAAACACAAACATTAACACACATTGACCAGTAGAAATAAACTGGTTGTTTGTTCAATAAACGACGCTACCGTTTGTTCTAAATGTTCACTAACTAGTCTGAATAACTAAGTCCAGGCACACAGATCCCAATAGTTAGCCACTGCTAGCCACGGATCTCAATAGTTATTGTAGCTTTTGAACTTACAAAGGCAGCAGTGCTGGAGAAGCAGTATAATTCCCAGAGACATTTTTAGCAACAAGCACATCAATAGAATTAAATTTACTTGCGCTCTTGTTCCTGATAAAGCTGAGCTGTTATGATCCAGTTAGTAAATGCATTCTTTTATTTCCCTGCATTCTTTTTCTTTCATGTAATTCCGTTATTTCTTTTGAATACATTGAAGGTTGTGCATGCGCTGAATTATTTCTGTGGCGGCGTGTTCTGGTTGCAGAAGTTGAAACCTGAAGCCGAGTCCGAGGGGAAGGAGAGGGTCCAAGATGGGAGAGGGGAGAGGCAGGAGAGGCCAGACAGAACCTTTCCAGAGCCCACTCCACCCCCAGGTCAAGGTCCAGCACCAGGCCCGAACACTACTGTCACCAACACGTCTGACCTCAACGACTCACGAGAAATCAACTTTGAGTACCTCAAACACGTGGTGCTGAAATTCATGTCGTCTAGAGAGGCTGAGGTGATTGCAGTCCACATGGCCCATGTTGTCATCTAGACCGTATAGCTGATGTTTAGGGCAGGCTGTATCTAAACGTTTTGCTGCCCCCCCCCCCCCAAGGCCTATCAGCTGATCAAAGCGGTGTCTGTGTTGCTGAACTTCAGTCGTGAAGAAGAGGACATGTTGAAAGAGACTCTGGAATACAAGGTGACTGTTCACTTTCAGATCTTGTTTTCCTGATGGTCTTGTGAAAAAAAAAATGACTGGCTGTTATGGCTTGTATACCACAGGCCAGTGTATCAAATAAAAATCATCCATGACCCTATTTGGTCTTCAATTAGTCTAGTTTCTTAAATGCACGCTCTGTTTGTAGAATGACCAAAGCTGCCTCTGGACAAACATTTTTATTTTAAAACCTTTCCAACGTATGTTGTGATACCTGTATAATCTTCCCCAATTGTAACCCTAACCATAACAGCCTAGTAGTGATATTTCATTTGATATAACATGTAGCCTGTCTGTTTTTTTTCAGATGTCTTGGTTTGGATCGAAGCCTTCTCCAAAGGGTATTGTTCGGCCGTCTGTCTCGGGGGCACCTGCTCACTGGAGCTGAGGGAAGAGACGTGCAGACAACAGAGACACACACGTGACTTTTATCCTGCCCTTGCATGACATCTCCCATCACTGTGGTAAACAACTGAACATTGTGAAGAGGACACTACCCAAGCTTTAAAACTTTCTCACATGACTCAGAATCCTATGTAGCTCCAATCTTTCCTGAGAAGGACTTTTTTTCTGCTATTTTTTCTTTTTGATGTGATTTTATTTACAAACAGAACGGTGAAAGCAGACATGTTGTTTATCCGTTGATAAATATTAACCTTAGGAGTCCCTTGTCCCTCTTGGAATCCAGTTAACATGAGATCTGTGATTGAAACAGTCCAAGTATGTGTTAAAAGAGAATGTAATGTAAGTCTATGTGCTCCAATATCTCTTTTTTCCCATATATTCAGACAGAGAAAACGGTATTTACTGCCAATCACTACCCATGGTCTATGCTTGGGAAAGAGATTTAGTTGGATTGTGAGTGCATGATAATTATAACCGTGTTAATACTACCACACTAATCAACCCCTCTTCAGGTGAATGGAACCTCCCAAGATTTCTGAAGGACCCTTCAAAACAGTCTTTCATTTGCTTCTTTCCTATAACACTATTAACTCTAGGGCTTATGTTGGAAAATCCCTTGTTAAAATGAGAACTTGAGGCAGGTTTGCTGTTCTCTTAAAGGGGAATGATAGCCATGCATCAGTGGTGTTGATGGATTTTCTTTTTTAAATGTTATGTAAAGACAGAAGTGACTCTTAATATAATGTGAAATAAGTACATAATTATTGAAAGGTATCTAAATAAGAATTTTCAGAGGATGTGCTCTACCTTGAACTGCCTTGCGTTTGTGTAAATGAAAAGTACATTCCATATGTCTATTTATATATGAAAACTGTACATATGCTTTGAGAACTTTATAAATCAGTGGATATAAGTGATTTTGTTTGATGTTGCAGTATTTTACACCTTATCTGTCCTTGTTGCCAGTCTTTGCTTTATGTTCTGTCTCACTGGCCATTGGCATCCTATAGGAACTACAGTGAGGGGAAAAAAGTATTTGATCCCCTGCTGATTTTGTACGGTTGCCCACTGACAAAGAAATTATCAGTCTATAATTTTAATGGTAGGTTTATTTGAACAGTGAGAGACAGAATAACAACAACGAAAATCCAGAAAAACGCATGTCAAAAATGTTATACATTGATTTGCATTTTAATGAGTGAAATAAGTATTCGTCCCCTCTGCAAAACATGACTTAGTACTTGTTGGCAAAACCCTTGTTGGCAATCACAGAGGTCAGACGTTTCTTGTAGTTGGCCACCAGGTTTGCACACATCTCAGGAGGGATTTTGTCCCATTCCTCTTTGCAGATCTTCTCCAAGTCATTAAGGTTTCGAGGCTGACATTTGGCAACTCGAACCTTCAGCTCCCTCCACAGATTTTCTATGGGATTAAGCTCTGGAGACTGGCTAGGCCACTCCAGGACCTTAATGTGCTTCTTCTTGAGCCACTCCTTTGTTGCCTTGGCCGTGTGTTTTGGGTCATTGTCATGCTGGAATACCCATCCACGATCCATTTTCAATGCCCTGGCTGAGGGAAGGAGGTTCTCACCCAAGATTTGAGGGTACATGGCCCCGTCCATCGTCCCTTTGATGCAGTGAAGTTGTCCAGTCCCCTTAGCAGAAAAACACCCCCAAAGCATAATGTTTCCACCTCCATGTTTGGTGTTATTTGGGTCATAGGCAGCATTCCTCCTCCTCCAAACACGGTGAGTTGAGTTGATGCCAAAGAGCTCGATTTTGGTCTCATCTGACCACAACACTTTCACCCAGTTCTCCTCTGGATCATTCAGATGTTCATTGGCAAACTTCAGACGGGCCTGTACATGTGCTTTGTTGAGCAGGGGGACCTTGCGGGCGCTGCAGGATTTCAGTCCTTCACAGCGTAGTGTGTTACCAATTGTTTTCTTGGTGACTATGGTCCCAGCTGCCTTGAGATCATTGACAAGATCCTCCCGTGTAGTTCTGGGCTGATTCCTCACCGTTCTCATGATCATTGCAACTCCACGAGGTGAGATCTTGTATGAAGCCCCAGACCGAGGGAGATTGACAGTTCTTTTGTGTTTCTTCCATTTGCAAATAATCGCACCAACTGTTGGCAATGGTCTTGCAGCCCATTTCAGCCTTGTGTAGGTCTACAATCTTGTCCCTGACATCCTTGGACAGCTTTTTGGTCTTGGCCATGGTGGAGAGTTTGGAATCTGATTGATTGATTGCTTCTGCGGCCAGGTGTCTTTTATACGGGTAACAAGCTGAGATTAGGAGCACTGCCTTTAAGGGTGTGCTCCTAATCTCAGCTCGTTACCTGTATAAAAGACATCTGGAAGCCAGAAATCTTTCTGATTGACAGGCGATCAAATACTTATTTCACTCATTAAAATGCAAATCAATTTATAAAATTTTTGACATGTGTTTTTCTGGATTTTTGTTGTTGTTATTCTGTCTCTCACTGTTCAAATAAACCTACCATTAAAATTATAGACTGATCATTTCTTTGCCAGTGGGCAAACGTACAAAATCAGCAGGGGATCAAATACTTTTTTCCCTCACTGTAAGTGACCCTTTTTGTTCACTTACAATAAGGGGGCATTAATGTACTGGAGTAAAGCCAAGTGAAAACAGTATGCATGCCTTATACCAGAATGCATTGGATCTTTGCAGAAAGGAGAACCTGTCTCTTCATTCTAAATTGAAAGTAAATGGTTAATAGTTAAGGTGTGATATAGAAACACACCATTCTGCACTCCCATATCATGTAGCAAGAAATGTCCATGTGTCTGGTGACATTACAATACTGTAGCATTTGTCACATTGGTCAGGTTTGTGTGGTCAATCAACCCTTAGTTTGGGAGGTTCAACAGGAAGAGTACCATAATGCACTGTGCACAAGGTCCTCCCTTTACCTTAATATGGACACAATACACCTGTACATTTAATAATAAAACTGCATTAACAGTGACATGTTATTCAGAATAGTATATGGCATGTATTCCAAGGCTGGAACGCAAGAGTATTTGCCTTGGCAGATGCAATCAGAATTGTTCTGTCTGTAGGGAGGACTTTAAAGGAATCTGTCTGAAGTAGTTCTGTAGAACTGCAATAATGATATCACTGCACAGACGGCTGTGACTCTGCTGATCGCGCTACCGCAAGGTCACCATCGAAAACCTGATGCACTTTTTAACCTTTTGGTTAGATTCTGTTGTGTTTTTAATACAACAAATCAATCACTAAAGTTTGTCATTATTGTCATTTTAACACTGGAAAAAGTCTGGCTTTGTTGGACCCCACCTTCAGCCAGTAGGTAATTTTGACTGAAATATTCTAACGCTTGCCTATAGCTATATTTCATACATTCTTTTATAAAATTTATATTATTTGGTTGTGTTTACGAAGGTCTTGAGTATCGTTCTAATCAATGTTTTTGAAATAAATCTAATCTCTCTGAATTGAGTCATTTTTAAATGATAATTGTTTTGGAAAACCTCAAGATCTGCTCATTCTGAATCTATACAGCTAGTTAAAACTACGCCCATGCAAAAAGAATGACATATCCTTTCAAAACTGCTGATAAATATAGTTTGTGAAAGCAAGATTCTAACAGGCATTACTTCAAAAATACCAGATTTCCATTTTATTTATTCAAGTTTAAGTGAAAATTACTTGGTCTTTCTCTAGTGTTAAAAGGAGCAATTCTACTACAAATTATGTTGTTTTGTTTTAATTAAATTAAATAAATATTGTAAAAAAACATTTTCATTTTTTTTCTTGTATGATGGTGCAGTTTTTTGTACTTAGGCCTAGCATCAACTCTTCAAGTTGATGCTGTGTTTATGTCGTTCACTGTGATATCAGAAAAATATAGTTCCCAGTAGGACATTTGTCTTGGATGACCCTCCAGTTGACCCATTTGCAGAGTTGTGACGATTCACCACTGACACTAAGGTTAAGAAAGCATGAGATGCAGCAGGAAAAAAATGGTAACAGTCATTCTCTGATAAATCCACCGAGTGGCACTGTAGGTATTTGACCGATACGTAACTAAAGGAAATCCTCAGACCGGAAGATAGCTTCTTCGCGAACACGTTGTCGTTCTTTCTTTTCCTGTGGCAGCATCGAGGAACATGGTGAGAGGCTCGCGGCTTTCGTTCAATTCATTAAAATTGCCCAGTCTAATCCACATAAAACGACCACCGTTGGTAAAATTAATGAGAGTTAACAGCTTATCTTGTCACATAGGTTAGTGAATTCTGGAGAGTCACTTAATGTGTTCGTTGACACCATTAATACCCAAAAGTGAGCTAGCTAAAAGCTAACATTAGTAGGAAAATGCATGGATGGCTAGCTATCAGACAACCACTTGTACACGGAGTGGTTGTTAGCCATCTACGTAGGTAATCAAATGTCAGCAATTCTTTCGATGCAGTATTCATCTATATTGTAACTCGCTACCTAGTTATATACTGTAAGAATACTATTTCGCATAAATTGACATGGATGTTATTTTTGTAGGCGACTTGTGTAGTTCACTAGTTAACTAAATTGATTTTTAAAACTCATTAACTTGCTCATGTAAGGAAACGTCCCCGTTCTTTGTAAATCTTCACAGGGCAAGATCAAGGCTAGAGATTTGCGGGGTAAGAAGAAGGAGGAGCTGCTCAAGCAGCTGGATGACCTGAAGGTAGAGCTGTCCCAGCTCCGCGTAGCCAAGGTGACTGGTGGAGCTGCCTCCAAGCTCTCCAAGATGTGAGTATTTGGGCTGCAAAAATAGCGCGCGTCCTGATCTTAGCTGTGATTCTCAATTGACCGTAGCTCGCTTTCTATCACAGTCTACATCATTGCATTGTGTTGAAATTAGTATTAATAATTATTGTAAGTTTTTGAAAATGGGCCCACTGAGTTGTATGACGTTGATACGTAAACAGACTAAAATGTTATAGGCTTTTGGTAATTCATTGGGCTGTGGTCACTTGTGTAATTACAACATGCTTAAAGGGATTCATTTAGTTATGCACTTGCACTATCTATACTTAATTGGGTTTCAGCGCCTTTTTCTTAAATATAAGAAAAAAATGTACGTTGCTTTATAAAACATCTGTTAAAAAACTTTTCTATTACTTAGATCTTATTTTATCGATTCCCCCTAGATGCGTTGTACGCAAATCCATTGCCCGTGTTCTGACTGTCATCAATCAGACTCAGAAGGAGAACCTAAGGAAGTTCTACAAGGTAAGAGCCACACCAGCCATAGACATGTTTTCAACAAGTCAGTTACAAACCGGAATTGCCTGTTAAACAGTTTAAAGCTGTGGACAGGAGTCTTACGGTGTCTAGCCACAGATCACCACTGTCATTGCAACATTCCAGGACTTGAGTTGCCACTGTTCATCGATATCCAACAGGAGCTGTTTTTCCAAAGCTATGTAACTGGATTTTGTCTCAGGATTTGAAATAGTATGGCTGTGACATTTACTTCAATGGGCACTGGTCTTTATTTCACTGTATTTTTCCTATTCAGTCAGCCTAACTGAAGTGGATAACCCCTGAGGATATTAGCCCTCTGTGATCTATTATCTTTTGGGTTATGATGCGTTTTGTCCTGAAGGTCAACATTGACCACTATGCAACTAGTTTGAGTAACCAACCTGAATTTGAGAACTTGGTCATATGCCACGGCCAACTCTGACAAGAAAGCCTAAATGCTGGATAGTTAAGATCAGGATCGAACAGTTCTGTTGTGTTTAACAGTTGTAAACCAACCATATCTGTCTTTGTTCAGGGTAAGAAGTACAAGCCCCTGGACCTGAGACCCAGGAAGACCCGTGCCATTCGGAGGAGGCTCAACAAGCATGAGGAGACCCTCAGAACCAAGAAGATGCAGAGGAAGGATCGTCTCTATTCCATTCGCAAATTTGCTGTCAAGGCTTGAGGATGTTTCTCCTGTACAAATAAATTGACTAAAAAGAGAAAGTATGTTGTCTTCTTTAGGGGTTTGTTCAATAGAATATTGGTATAAAAACTGTGAACTATTATTCTGTTTTAGGTGGACTTTCCGTCATATCACATGCTTAAATATTAGTTTGTCACAATTGTGTGGAAGTTAATTATGATATTGGGAAAAGCAGCAATACTTCAATGTGGTTTGAATTGCTTTACCAAAATGGCTGCCATATTAATGAACTAGTAATTTAGTAGGGTCTATTCTAAGCTGCTACCTGGAGTGCTACCCTCTTGTATGTTTTGTTACTCATCTATCCTTATTAAGCTTATCAGCTAATAATCGTACTGCTTGATCACAGCTGGTTTGTCTGGACAGTGTTCTGTTAAAGCGATCTGTCATCCACTGTATAGGTCTTGGTCTTTTAGGTAGTTTGTGGTTGTTCATCTCAACACTGCTTCCCTTCCAGAGTAGCCAACAGATGTTTTCTAAGCTGAACAATGATTTTTATGAATCAGTTTAAGGAAATGCTTGATTTGTCATAGCTGACATTGTATTTAGTCTTTCAGTGGACACCTGTCTAGAGTAACTTAAGAGTAGCAAGTGCATTCATTTTCAAACTTTACTACTTTTCCCCATAGGAATTGAACCCACAACGCTGTTGCAAGTTTTTTTTTTTTTTTTTTACTTACGAGACCATATAGGATTGACGCTTAACTGTAAATGTTTAATGTAATTCATTATCAGGTTGTCCTTTAATTTTTTTGTTTAGTGTCTTTGCTGATAGAAGCAACGTTTTTATGGGGGTCTGATCGTCACCAAGTGATGGCTCATTGAACTTTAGATGAAGTAGAACCGAGAGGAACTTCGGAATCACCCAAAATTAAGCAAATGTTTCTGGTAGAGATTAGACAAATGCTGTCTCACCTCTACCCTTCACCATGACAGACTCATACAAGGCATGTTGCTATCTTTAGGCCCTTACAGACACCTGCTGCATGGGTTTGAATCTGGTCCATTGCCCTAAGCACAAACAATCTTTCTTCACTGTCTTTATCAAATAAAGCATGAAAATGTATGTGAATATAGTGGCTCTCGAAAGTATGTATTCACACTGTACTTTTCCACATCTTATTGTGCTACAACATGAAATCAAAATTGATTTAATTAGGGGGTTTTGTCACTGATCATCACATAAAACAATGTCAAAGTGAAAAATAAAATTGCATAAGTATTCATCCCTTCAGTCAATATTTAGTAGAGGTACCTTTAGCCGCAATTACCACCATGAGTCTGTTTGGATAAGTCTCTACCAGCTTTGCACATCTGGACACAACAATTTTTACCCACTCTTTACAAAATTGCTCAAGCTCAGGGAAAAGCAATTGTCAACTCTTCCCACATATTTTCAATGGATTGAGGTCTGGGCTTTGAGTCTCCCTCCAGGACGTTGACCTTTTAGTTTTTAAGTCACTCCAGTGTGGCATTGGCTGTATGGGGTCATTGTCCTGCTGGAAGATGAATCTTCTTCCCAGGTTCAGATCTCTTCTCCCCAGTTCCAGATCTCTTCTTCCCAGTTCCAGATCTCTTCCACGATTTTTGCCTAACCATTACCTTAACTGCCCTGGATACTCAGTTTACTGAGAACAGCCTGTTCATGACAGATTCACAGTTGTGTCATATTGTCTCAATTTCCTAATAATGAATGTTACTGTTCTCCGGCACTTCTGTGACCTGGTTGGTTGCTTCACTGCTTATTCAGATGTATCATAGCTAGGGGGGTAAATACTGCATTCAGTTATTTTCTGCTTTATGTTTCTAATTAGTTTAGTTACTTTTACATTACGGACATTTTTGTGTTGATTTTATTGTCTGATATTTTATTATCCAATGGCTGTGAATACTTTTGAACCCGCTGCTGTATGTACACTATAAATATATATTTATAAGATGAGTAAGTATATACGGGTGCTGGTCATAAAATTAGAATATCATCAAAAAGTTGATTTATTTCAGTAATTCCATTCAAAAAGTGAAACTTGTATAATGTATACATTCATTCCACACAGACTGATATATTTCAAGTGTTTATTTCTTTTAATTTTGATGATTATAACTGACAACTAATGAAAACCCCAAATTCAGTATCTCAGAAAATTAGAATAT
>JACXGI010019091.1:0-12491 GCA_016801175.1 Esox masquinongy
TTTACCTTCCTGTGGAGCCGGTCCTGTTGGCGATCCCATTGTATTTTCCTGCCAGACTAATACAGTGTTTTGGTCCTGACCCACTGGTGGTCACAATTGTGAGAAATTCATCTAATATAGCAATCAAAATGACAAAGAATTACCTTGATTTTCATTTTAGCAAGGGCAGGAAAACACGACACCCTGCTAGACATTTTATTTCATACAAACAGAAGAGCAACTAAATGAACATCATGTCATTTAGCGTATATATCGCATGCTTATATGCCCCTGCACGACGACATTCATCACATACATACAGGATGATATTTTTGCTATTTGATTGTTATTTGTGGAGCCGCAATTATTCCAATAAAACGTATCTTTTGAAACAGAGAAAATCCACCCAGTTCTGAGAAATGTGTGAAAAAACATTCTTATTTAGCAGATATCAGATGCATGTACTGTAAGCCCCCGCTCTTATATACTACTGTGTACATTGTATCACAAGTCTTAGAGAACATATCATAATAGTCAGATTATTTCTTTACCAAATGGCAATAGCCAAATTTCATTTTCACCAATAGACATGTGAGGAATGTGTTGAGGAACCAGTTTCTATTTTAGATTCTAGATTTTTCGAGAGTAATTAGGCAAGTATAGTTTCATTATACTTTTCATTATTATTAATATTATCTGTTTACATTAGGGGTCCTGTCACACTTTGAGGGTAATCAAGAAGTTAGCCCAGGCAGATGGAGATGTCCAAAAACAGGTACACGTTTAATTCAAAGAATAAACCACAACATACATGGGCACACACGTGTCTAACAATAAACAATGACTGGCAAGAACTGGGAGAAAAGGAAAGACCTAAATTCACAGGCACATGAGGGAACAGGACACAGGTGAGTGGAAACAAGTGAGTATGATGACAATGATTGAGGGAAGACAGGAAGTAAAGACCAAACAAGGCCATGTGAAGCAACTGAAGACCAGGAGAGGGCATGACAGGACAAGACAAAACCATAAATAGAGCTGCAGATGGTCCCGTTCGGCTGGGACTGTTACAGTTACAGATTCTATGATCATTCACCACCGTTGTCTCCCATGGACGTCCAGGCCTTTTCATGATGCAGAGCTCACCAGTGCGTTCTCTTTTTCTCAGAATGTACCAAACTGTTGATTTGGCCACTCCTTATTTTCTTGCTATCTCTGATGGATTTCATTTTTTTCAGCCTAGGGATGGCCTGTTTTACTTGCACTGAGATCTCCTTTGACCGCATGTTGTGGATTCACAGCAACAGCTTCCAAATGCAAATGCCACACCTGGAATCAACTCCAGACCTGCTTGCAACTTTATCCACAGGAAGTTAGCTAGTTACCCAAATTGGCCAATAGTTTTATCCAATTATCTGGGTTTTGCCCAATCAATTACTAACAACAGTATGAGGTCAGGTAGGCAGTTAACATTGTCCTTGCTCGCAAGCGAATGTTATTAGACGCTGGTAGTAGTAGCTAAAAAAGTTAGATGTCCAGTAACTTTAGCCATAAAGTCTCTCTGTATAGCTAGCCAGATTAACACAAATAGGGTAATTACTAACAACAGTGTGATGTTTGCTAGGTAGCTAGCATTTTAGGTAACGTTACATACTTATCTGACAGACGAATTGCCACATCAGTGTCACAGTGTAAGGCATTTTGCTCCTTGAGTTCCATCCAACGTGGATAGGCAGCTGCACCCGTGTTCACCTTTGTTTTTGAACGCCGTCTATCAACTTCTCTTTTAGCAGATGTGCTTTCTTCTGATCTAGAACGTATTTTCTTAGGTACCGTTACATTCTGAACTTGTTCAATTTTTTCAAAAATTGTCTCACTGCTTGATACACAAAATGAGAGTAGTCACTTCCGTATTTTGTCCAGCCTCAGGTCTTTGTTTGATATATGTGAAACGCATCACTTCCTGTGTGCAGGAAAAAATTTGCGAGAGCTGAACACTTTTTTCCTTAGCAGCAGTTACCTTGTAGTTGATGGATTAATTAGGTCACTGATTGGTTAGTTTCTACCCTCACCTGGTTGTTTAGGTTTGAACTGGGAACCAATTATTAGGAAAAACCAAAAACATGCAGACACTCAGCCCTCCATGGAACCGGTTTGACATCCCTGCCGTTTACAGAGGTTTTTCAGATTCGGGCCTGGGACCATCTGATATGGTAGGAATTCATCTACGATCCAAATTAATAGAATAGCGATGTGTTAACACAAAGAAAATGCACGACCATCAGCTTTAATCTCGCTGATGTCCAAAACTACTGACCGGTATCCCTTCCTTTTCTTTCTAAAATGCTTGAGCATGCTGTTTTTAACCAACTCTCTTATGTGTCCCAGAAAAAATTTTTGGACCCTAACTAGTGATGGGACGCTTGAAGAGACACTTCGGTATGCACCTCGAGATTTTCTAGTGAGACAGGTCGTAACAAAGCTCTGTGCCCATTTCAGATAAAAGAAAACTCCCCTTAGATGACGTATGAAGCTTCATTTCTGCGCTGTACAACCTGATGTGCTCGCTTTTTCGTGGATTCCAGTTTGAGTACATTAGGAAGTGATACGCTGTTAATTTTTGAGAGTGGGCGAAAGTTGTTTGATGACTGAATAGGTATTGTTACTTGTGAGATTGTTACTTGAGGGAATGGACCCATCTGGAAAGAATTGTGTGTTCCTCAGTAAAAATGTATAAGACATTTCCCAGTTACAAAAGTACTGTTCATCCCTCACTGTCCGGTTACAAAAGCTTAGTTGCCTGTTCAAAACCCATGTAAAAGCACAACCGGCCCTGTTCCACAGGGGGCAAAAGGGGGCATTGCCCCCTCAGTTTTGTTTCCACCATATAAATAGCCGATTGTATATGAATGCAACCCGGTCCAATTGTCATAGTCAACATGTTACAATCAACGCGTTTC
This sequence comes from Esox masquinongy, assembly GCA_016801175.1. Classification (NCBI taxonomy): domain Eukaryota; kingdom Metazoa; phylum Chordata; class Actinopteri; order Esociformes; family Esocidae; genus Esox; species Esox masquinongy. The sequence continues at coordinate 2,940 of JACXGI010019091.1, forward strand.
GGTCACCTTTACATGCGTGTATATGTTTCTAAATTATTCGTCCCTGGGGGTGTGTGCAGTGATTAGACACGCCCCCTCATTTATACAAAACGCACCCTCAGTCATGTCACCCTGGCGCCGGCCCAGAAGCACACACAAATGTCATCTCTCTTTATTTCTTTACTCACTGATTAAATGTGCACTTTTACATTCAGTATTTACCAATTACTTATGCAAATAAAAACAAAAGTTTAGGAAAAAATAAGAATACACAAATTAAGTGTGAACAGGCTTGTAAAAAAAAAAAAAACATTTCAGGCTACAGTGAAAACTATATTGACTTCGCATTGTGAGTGATGCGACTGACATGAGTCCTTGAAGTGGATGACTGAAGCTTCCGTTGAGCCAATGCAACGTCATTGTGGTAATCATTATTTGATCTGATATTAATGTTTTCAACCAGTAGGTACCTTCAGTGAGCGCTGTCTAGACAAGGCGTCGAGAAATGAGTCTTTTAGCGAAGCAATGTGCTGGAAAGCTTAATCGATTCAACAAGGCCTCGTTTGGTCATCACAAACCCTAACCAATCAGGTTTCAAGACAGGTCACTCGTAATACATCCTTTTTATTTTCTCAACTTCACTCAAAAGAACAAACAAAAGGCGCTGTAAACTGTGAACTGAGGCACACAATGCAAACAATGAACCACAAACTAAAGGACTCAAAGGGCAACTTAAATAGGGTCCCCGATTAGAGGCAATGTGGGAGACAGCTCAATCTAATTGGGGACAATCAAAAATGGACAACAGAGATGCCAAGAGGCACCTCTGTGGTCAGGCCCTGACCGTGAACCCCAGGTGCATAGAGATGCCTAGAGGCCCCCAGCCAGGGCCTGACATATGGTTACAGACTCTCTCGCCACTTCCCTGCACTTGTATTTTGAGTTTAATTAATTTGCCAAAAGAGAGACAAAACAATGAATTTGACTGATAGCATTATTATTATCTTTTCTTAAACTTTTCTCTAGATATCGTGATATCATTAATGTGAATTATTTTGCCCACAATAATTGTGTAGTGAAAATATAAAATTGTGACAGCCATAACCCAAGGTACGTGTTTACGTAATTTAAAAACGTAAACACGTGTTTGTTTGTTTTCTTTTTTGTGAGATTGTGTAATTGATGTAAGCATGCATTAGAAAAAAAGAAAAAATTTGAACAATTACACTTTAATTATTTGATGATTAGTTGAATGCAGGAATCTTGGGGTAGCTAACTACTCTAGCTGTTAACCACTGACTGTAGACCACTGATTGCCCACCTGTATCAAACATGAATAAAATGTTATTTTCAACAGTCTATTTGAGATTTAATTTGATAATATACATTGAGCAAAGACCACACAAACAAGAATGGATGTGTGAACAACATTAATTTAATTTGTGTTAACAAAATACATGTTCCTCATGTAAGGAAAGTGTTATTGTACAGGATTTTGCCTGAATAGCCCTACAGGGGAGAGACACCCAACGTAACATAATGGCTTCAATCTTCCTATACAGACACCTAGCATTACACTTCCTCAACATGCCAGGGCGGTAACAACAGATGCCTATCTATTCAGTCCTTTATTTTATATTAAAATAATGTGGTATCCATAAGTCTTCTAATCTGCCGTACAGCCCATTCGAATAACTTCCTCAACGAGGTGGTAATTACAGGTTTTTCCTTGTGCCTATGTACAGTATACAGACCCCTATTGATTCACTTCCACAACACAAATTGAGTGATAATCTGTATGTCTTTTCTATATATTTTCAATGATCACCCAGCTGAACAAATGACCAAACTGAAGAAACAGTCAACAGAATGCACACCTGAATCAAGCCCGATGTCTCACTGAACTCAATACATTTTCAGCCTCCGGCGCGCAAACAGCCGCACAGCTGAACAAACCAGACAAACAGTCAACAGAGCAAAGTCAAAGTCGCACTTGGGCATACACAACCCGTAGGAAAGCTTTGTCTAAAAACACTAGTTACAACTGAGCGGACCACCCACTGTATTTTTGTATTGGTTAGTAGTCAGCTAAGCAGTTCTTGAGGCAGGCAAGTTCAGTTTAGGGGTCTTTTGACTATATTATTTCATTTCTTGGGTTCAGCTTAGCCCCTTTTCCCTACCCCATTTACCGTGCATTTATAATAAACGTTTTATGTTTGACGGTAGCTTTGGTTGTCTGTGTCGTTTGTTCTCACTGTTCATTTACACTACACTAATTTGCATGAGTTTTATGTTACAGGTCCCTGTACCATCCACCCTAGACTGCTAGAGCCACAGGGTTCGTAACATAACGTGAGGGCTCATCCGGGATATCTCTTGTTGATACCCATGCCACTCATGCACCTTGGTTTAAGTGTCTAGTTCAGTGTTGAACTTTGCAGCTGTGTGATCGGCTGGTGTAGTGTTCCGTATTTGTTGGCTCGTGTTGCTGGCTTACGATGGCTACTTTTGATTTGGTTGCCTTTTTGGCTAACCCCACGTGGGAGGAATTTGATAAATGCCGTAGAGTGGATCTACAGGCTCTGGCTGACCATTTTTCCATTCATATACGGACGAGTTTAGTTAAAGCGGAGGTCAGAAAAATTGTGTTAGATGTTTTGTTGGAGGAGCAGGTGCTTGTGTTGCCGCTGCCTGAGCCCGCTGCTCCTGTTTGGGATGTGGCTGCTGCTTCTGTAAGCCCATCCATGTCTGAGGATGAGGGCGAGGCCAAGGCTCCAGCCACACTGCCCAATTTTGACCCACTCTCCCCGCTGTCAGACAGTAATGCCAGAAGGGATGTCCGTTCGACACAGCTCCAGGTGTTAACCCTAACACTAACCCCTAACCCTAACCCAGATCAGGCGAGAGACATTGGAGATGCGTAAAGTCGAACTTGAGGCCGAACAGGAGTCGCGCAGACTCGAGGCAGAACAGGAGTCACGCAGACTCGAGGCAGAACAGGAGTCGCGCAGACTCGAGGCAGAACAGGAGACACGTAAGCTAGAGCAGGAGACACGTAGACTTGATCAAGAATTGGAGCTGCGTAAGCTGGAACTTGACCAAGAGTTGCGTAAGATGGAACTGGAGGCATAGACAGCAAGGTTAGCCTCTGCTCGTGCAGTGCCTGCTAGTGAGCCATCCTCACCAGCGGGGTCTTCTACTACTTTTGATATTAGCAGACAGATCACCTTGGTACCAGTGTTCAGAGAGTGTGAGGTTGACTCTTATTTGAGTCAAATAAGTGTTTGAGCGTATAGCGGTAGCATTGAAATGGCCTGAAGAGGTATGGTGCTTATTGCTCCAGTGTAAATTGACAGGAAAAGCCCAAGAGGTTTTGTCAGTGCTACCTCTTCAAGACAGTTTGAATTATGACGTGGTCAAAGCAACTGTTCTTTGTGCCTACAAGCTTGTTCCTGAGGCATATCGACAGAAATTTAGGTCCCATAAAAAGTAATCTACCCAAACTTACGTGGAGTTTGCTAGAGACAAGGGAAATCTTTTTGACAAATGGCTCGCTGCTTGTAAGGTGACTGATTTTAATTCTCTTCGGGAGTTACTCTTGGAGGAGTTTAAGAATTGCTTACCCGAACGCATTGTTGTTTACCTAAACGAACAGAAAGTGCACTCACTGTCGGAAGCTTCTGTATTGGCAGACGAATTTGTGTCGACGCACAAGAGCGTATTCTCAGCTCGTATGGTGAGTACGGCCGCGGAGCCACCGATTGCAAAACATGAGAGCAATGGGAGTCATCTGGACAATGCTGTGAAATTGGGCTTACTTGGAAGGGTAAATGTCACAGCCCAAGTTGACAGTGCATACAGGTGCTCCATTGAGCATCATAACAAACAGGTGGAGGAGAACAGGTATGTTCTCAGTTTAATACATAACATGTATTAAACTGTATGGAAAATGTGAAACCGCACTGCGGGGGCATGACAAGTCGGTGGACTCCCTGAATCCTGGAATATTCAGATGTATTTTCGAGACTATGTGTGAGGGCGATTTGAGACTTGAGAGGCACTATGACGCTCAGCTCATCTTCAAAGGGACATCTAGCACTGTACAAAACGAACTGTTAGACTGTATGTATGATGTGTACAGGGAGAAGATAGCCAAGCAACGAGACATCATTTGTTGCCATACAGGCAGATGAGACAACTGATGTCTCCTGTAAATCACAAATGGTAGTTGTGTTGCGATACATGTTGCCTGACAATACAGTGACAGAGGTTTTTGGAGTTTGTGGAAGTCAAAGATAAAACTAGACTTGGCCTCTCTAATTACATCAAGGTTGTGCTGGAACCACTGAAGATGGGAGAATAGCTGATTGCTCAGAATTACCCTGAACAAAATTATAAACGTAACACTTGTTTTTGCCCCCATTTATCATGATCTGAACTCAAAGATCTAAGACTTTCTCTATGTACACAAAAGGTCTATTTCTCTCAAATATTGTTCACAAATCTGTCTAAATTTGTGTTAGTGAACACTTCTCCTTTGCCAAGATAATCCATCCACCTCACAGGTGTGGCATATCAAGATGTTGATTAGACAGCATGATTATTGCACAGGTGTGCCTTAGGCTGGCCACAATAAAAGGCCACTCTAAAATGTGCAGTTTCATCACACAGCACAATGCCACAGATGTCGCAAATTTTGAGGGAGGGTGCAGTTAGCATGCTGACTGCAGGAATGTCCACCAGAGCTGTTGTCCGTGAATTGAATGTTAATTTCTCTACCATAAGCTGTCTCCAAAGGCATTTCAGAGAATTTGGCAGTACATCCAACCGACCTCACAACTGCAGACCAAGTGTAACCACACCAGCCCAGGACCTCCACATCCAGCATCTTCACCTCCAAGATCGTCTGAAACCAGCCACCCGGACAGCTGCTGCAACAATCGGTTTGCATAACCAAAGGATTTCTGCACAAACTGTCAGAAACCATCTCAGGGAAGCTCATCTGCATGCTCGTTGTCCTCATCGAGGTCTCGACCTGACTGCAGTTCGTCGCCGTAACCAACTTGAGTGGGCAAATATTCACATTCGATGGCGTCTGGCACCTTGGAGAGGTGTTCTCTTCACGGATGAATCCCGGCTTTCACTGTACAGGGCAGATGCCAGACAGTGTGTATGGCGTCGTGTGGGTGAGCGGTTTGCTGATGTCAATGTTGTGGATCAAGTGGCCCATGGTGGCAGTGGGGTTATGGTATGGGCAGGCGTGTGTTATGGACAAAAAACACAGGTGCATTTTATTGATGGCATTTTGAATGCACAGAGATACCGTGACGAGAAACTGAGGCCCATTGTTGTGCCATTCATCCACGACCATCACCTCATGTTGCAGCATGATAATGCACGGCCATGTTGCAAGGATCTGTACACAATTCCTGGAAGCTGAAAAGATCCCAGTTCTTGCATGGCTAGCATACTCACCGGACATGTCACCCATTGAGCATGTTTGGGATGCTCTGGATCGCCGTATACGACAGCATGTTCCAGGTCCTGCCAATATCCAGCAACTTTGCACAGCCATTGAAGAGGAGTGGACCAACATTCCACAGGCCACAATCAACAACCTGATCAACTCTATGCGAAGGAGATGTGCTGCACTGCGTGAGGCAAAAGGTGGTCACATCAGATCCTGACTGGTTTTCGGACCCCCCCGTATCCCCCCAATATAGTAAAACTGCACATTTTAGAGTGGCCTTTTATTGTGGCGAGCCTAAGGCACACCTGTGCAATAATCATGTGGTCTAATCAGCAACTTGATATACCACACCTGTTAGGTGGATGGATTATCTCGGCAAAGGAGAAGTGTTCACTAACACAGATTTAGACAGATTTGTGAACAATATTTGAGAGAAATAGGCCTTTTGTGTACATAGAGAAAGTCTTAGATCTTTGAGTCCAGCTCATGATAAATGGGGGCAAAAACAAAAGTTTTGCGTTTATAATTTTGTTCAGTGTATGATGGTGCGGCTGTAATGAGTGGAAACGTCCGAGGGGTACAGATGCAATGAAAGAGAAACACCAACATGCCCAGTTTGTTCACTGCTATGCTCACTAGCTGAACCTGACCTTGCAGCAACTTTGTTCAGCAAGGATGAGCATCCTGAAGGTGTTTTTTTTCAGTTTTAACTGCTTTTGCCACCTTTTTCTCTGGTGCTCCAAAGCGTGTTGCGGCACTTGCTGAGGCAACACAGAGATGCATTCCAAGGTCATCCGCTGTACGATGGAACTTTAAAAGTAGAACTGTCAATGCAGTTTGGGAAAACCGCGCTGCGTTGCTCCTGTGTATGGAGGACATACGCACACAACCAGGATGGGATGAGGCAACCATAAGTGAGGCATACGGCCCATGAAAAAAACTATAGGACCGAGCCTTTCTGCAGCTGTTGGAATTTTTTCTTCCTTATGCCAGAAATTGATTTTTTCATACAACACTCTGCAGAAACGGAGCATCGATGCATTTGGGATTAGCAGTGTGCTCACCCGTTTCAAGGGGAATGTCCAGAATATGCGGAAGCAAACTGTTGAATGGGCTGCCATCGTTCACGATGGAACAGACGAGCCAGGCCGACTAGTAACTAACACAGCGCCGGTGATGAAGGAGGAATGCGATACAGTCATTGCCCAGGTGGAGCAGAGGTTTTCACAAAGTGACCACCTGATCGCTGCCATGCTGATTGACAGCTCACTCTTCCCACAATTTGTCCTGTCATTCCCTACATCTGAGCTTGACTGCGGTGAAACTATGGCCTCTAGGAAACGAGGAAAAGTTGAAGTCTGAGCTGACCACTCTGTACCACCACACTGAGCTTCACACTGGTAACACGGCCCTGTCGCTGTTAAGATCCATCCATGAGAACAACCTAGAGGAGGCTTTTGCTGAGATTGTCACTGCTGAAAATTATCATAACACGTATGACGACATCCGAGTCAGAGAGGAACTTTTCCACCTTGAAGAGGGTAAAAACCTTCACTCGCAATACCATGGGACAGCCGCGACTCAACGCATTGGCCATGTAGTCCATCGAAAGCCAGCTGATTCAGCAGCTACATGACTTAATTCCCAAAGTCATCGAAAAGTTTGCCCAGAGGAAGAACCGCTGTGCCACCTTTATCTTCCAGTGAGCCCTCTGCCTTGGTGAGTGAAAGCATATTTTATCTCCCTGCCTTTGTGGTGCTGGTCTGTGCATTGGTGATATTTTTGTGCTGGATCGATTGATATAGATGGTGACGAGTGTCAGTGTGTCCATGCTTATCTATTAAGGTTGTTGTCATAGAATGGATCTGTATCATTAAAAAGTTGTCTTTCCCCTTTTTTACATATAAACACGCCACGGGTCCCAAAACACAGTTTGCTGAAAATGGTATGCCAAAAGTTCATGGATGATCTACTATTTCTGGTGGATTTTCAAAGTATGAATCTGTGCATGCTTTTTGGGGAAATATAGACCCACAACACATTGTGCATTGTGCAGAGTTTCCATGATTCTCTCGTTTTTTTCATTTGACGAAAAGTCAGTTATCTTCACCTATATTCACCCTTCTGTTATGTTCGTTTCTCAGGAACAGCAATGATGTTTCTGGGTCAATTTGACCCGGGGCATGTTTAATTATTCAAAAGTGTCAGAAACCAAAAAATCCCAATAAACATTGTTGATATCTCATTATTAACTCCATTACTAACCGTTTCAATCAATATTTAGTGCAATGGTGTTCTTTACCTCTCACACATCATGGTTCAATGAGGATAATTCACTAGATTTTCATATAAAATGCATGTTAAAACTTTTTTTTAATGTACTTAGGAAAGACCTACATATAAAATACAATAGTTTTACATGACATAGATTTGTGTTAGCATTTTATTTTACATTTTTAAATTTCTTTTTATGGAGTGATGTTGATAAATTACCACGAGACACTTCTTCTGTTCAGGGTCAAAGTGACCCACTGACTTCAAATCAAGACAAATGAGTCATGAGGATTTGTATTGAAACTAAACTTTATTTAAACACTTTTTGAACCATAAATTAACAAAATAACAAAACAACAATATTAGCAATATAAACACAGTGCATGTGTATGTGTGTCTGTGAGTCTCCACAGCACACAAGTGACATGTCCTCACATTGTGTTAGTAAACACTGCATTGTTTAGAACCAGAAATACACAAACATTAATAGGTGGAAATGAACACGGTGCATGTGTGTGCATCTACACAGTGATGACATGAGGGACATGTCATCACAGTGTGCTTTGTGCAAATGACTTTTGCACATTTTACACAGGTCATGCTCGTCTTGACATCATCAAATGGCTTGCAGACCTGGCACCTCTTCCTTTTTCCCTCAGCAGCAACCTATAAAAAAGAGGATGATGATTATTATGTTTTTATGCTGATCCCAAGACACACACAACATGCTCTCACACAGACACACACACACGCGCTTACCTCACGCACTGGTGTACTAGGTGAAGTCCTCTCCTGGATCTCCCTTGCTGTAGCTGCAGCGGCTGGGGTCCTTGGCATGTGCTGCCTCCGTTGTATATGCGGTACCACAAGCGCCTTCCCCAGCTCCTCAAGGAAGATGCGCCTCTTGTACAGCTTTGACACGTTCCACTCAGGAAAGATCTCCATCCAAATGACAAATGTGTTGTAGGCTGATACATCAATCATGTTGTAAAAGATGACCAGCGGCCAACGCGCAGTCATTCTCTTGGTGCTGTTGGACCCCGTGACTTTGTCCAAGTTGTCCCCCCCCCCTTTGGTGACATTGTAGTCTAGGATCATACTTGGTTTCTGGTCCTCTCGTGTGCATTTTTGTGCAAAGTGCTCATGAGCACAACATTTTTCCCCTTTTTGGGGCAGTAAGACACTAGGGCTGTGGTGTCTGTGAAGGCAAACATGGAAGACTGAGGGGCCCTGCTCTTGGTTACCAGCAGCTCAGCAGGGAGTTCAGCCCTGTTCTTTCAGACCGTTCCGACCATCGTGAGTTTTCTCTTTAGAAGCTCCTGACCCAAGTTGTAACCTGTGACAATTTTTTCACAAGCTATGTTGTGCCCCCTGAGACAATGTGCCATATCAAGTACAACCCTCATACCCTGATTCTTCCCGGGGGCTCCTCCAACCAGCTTTCCAGTGTAAACCTGCATGTTCAGTGCATAGCTGGTGTTTGCATCGCATGCTGCCCAGACTTTTATGCCATATTTAGCTGGTTTGGAAGGCATTTATTGCCTAAATGGGCAGCGACCTCTGAATGCCACTAGCCTTTCATCCACTGTGACATTAGGGCCTGGGTTATAGAGTAGTGGAAGTTGCTCTACCCACTTGTCCCACACTGTCCAAATAGCTGCCAGCTTGTCTCTCTCCCATCTGACAGCCCTTGTCTCCCGATTATCAAATCGGATTACTCTGGAGAAAATATGAAAAGTCTCCAGAGACATTGTGGCAAATCGAAATATAGCCCTGCCTGTCTCTGCATCCCACAGACAGGCTGTTGATTCATCCTTTGACTTATAGAC
>JACXGI010019092.1:0-12488 GCA_016801175.1 Esox masquinongy
CCTCAAAGTGTTCCTTCCATCGCCCAATTACCTCCTCAGTTGAGGTCAACAGTGTCCCCTCCTTACTGTATACAGCTTGGATGGTTCCCCGTTTTCCCCTCCTGAGGTGGCGGATGGTTTTCCAGAAACACCTTGGTGCCGACCGAAAGTCCTTCTCCATGGCTTCCCCGAACTCCTCCCACACCTGCTGTTTTGCCTCTTTCACAGCAGAGGCTGCAGCCTTTCGGGTCCGTCGGTACACTGCAACCGTCTCCGGAGTCCTCCGGGATAACATATCCCGGAAGGCCTCCTTCTTCAGTCGGACGGCTTCCCTGACCACCGGTGTCCACCAGGGTGTTCGAGGGTTACCGCCCCTTGATGCACCTAATTAAAAATGTAATTTAAAGTTTGTCGCGCATTTATGGTAGCCTCTCACCAGCGCTTGTGCCTCATAAAATCAAGGAAGAGTGCCATTCTATGGGTTCTTTACCAGTTGTTTAGATGACTATCAGGAGTTAATCCCACGCACACATTTTCAGCAAAAGTGGCCCCCAAATTATCAGATATAGCCATTGGCCCATAGTTGTGCTAGGCCTGCACATATGGCTAGCCAAATTCTAACAACCAACTTGCTAGAAAAACAGGGACCGCATGCTTTCGGCAGAGCAGCAATTTTCTTCAGTCTAATGCATTAATAATGTCAGTTAACTTTCATTTAAATATAAATTATCTCAGGTACTGTACACAGTGACATTACCTTGACTTCTTGTATGGAGCCTCCGGCTCATCACGAGGTGATGTAAGTCGCAAGTGACCGGTAGAGGCTGCACAGCCAACGGTAACTATCGGCGCCAATTTCTGCCAAAACCAATAGTTTGTAAAATGTCTAATCGGCCAAATAATTAATCGGTTGACCTCTAATTAGAACAGTACAACAATTCATAAGGCCCATGTTCCACCTTCCACAAATGCAATCTTTTTAAATTTCCCAGTCAATCTGGGCGCAACAGAGATTTCCATATGTAGCTACCCTCCCATGTGCTAATAAGGCATGCTAGGTAGCATGTTCATATTTCTATACATGGCCTGGTGGAAAACCTAATTCCATACTGTATATCTTGTAAATAATACAGCGTTTAAAACGTTTTGTGAAAAATCATACAAACATCAGTTTTTCTCCGTTTTGTGTATTCATTTGTGCCTTGCCTTTTATGCATTCGCTTCCCTCGCATCTCACAGAATCACCCGTCACCATAGAGGCACTTTTTCTCCCTGATCAGTTCATTTGTTTTCGGGTTTTCTTTTCGTTTTCCCTGCACTGCCTAGTTCGAGATGAGTCAGGGTGGGCACGGGAATGGGGCTGGAGCCTCTGGTTGAGCGCCGGAGCTAGAGGATGGACTCTGCGCCATGGAGAAACAGATCACCAGATTGGTAACTGCATTTGGCGAAATTATGTCGCACACGTTCGGGAGGGGAGAACCATATTGGGGAGGGGGGGGGCAGTTGCTGCAAAAGTGCCCTCTTGGATGCCCCTATGGTAGATAACACATGATAAAGTGCCCTCTTGTATGCCCCTATGGTAGATAAAACATGATAAAGTGCCCTCTTGGATGCCCCTATGGTAGATAAAACATGATAAAGTGCCCTCTTGGATGCCCCTATGGTAGATAAAACATGATAAAGTGCCCTCTTGGATGCCCCTATGGTAGATAAAACATGATAAAGTGCCCTCTTGGATGTCCCTATGGTAGATAAAACATGATAAAGTGCCCTCTTAGATGCCTCTATGGTAGATAAAACATGATAAAGTGCCCTCTTGGATGCCCCTATGGTAGATAAAACATGATAAAGTGCCCTCTTGGTTGCCCCTATGGTAGATAAAACATAAAGCAGATGGAAATGTGATAAAGTGCCCTCTAGGGTGCCCCAACGTGCGAGAAAATGTGATGCATCGCCCTAATGGGTGCCTCTATTTGTGAGGAAATGTGGTACCCTCCAAGGTGCTCCTATTTGCAAAAAAATGTGATAAAGTGCTCTCTGGGTGCCCTTCCAGTGGAGAAAACATGATGAAGTGCTCTCTGGGTGCACCTGCAGTGAAGAAATTTAATGCAGTGTCCTCATGGGTGCCCCTATGTGTGAGGAAATGTGATTAAGTGTCCTAGTGGGTGCCCTTCCAATGGAGATAATGTGATGCAGTGCCATGTAGGCTGTCCTACATGCTAGAAAACAATGTGCCCTCATTAGATGCCTCTATGATGGAAAAAACCCTCCTGGTGCCCCCTGTTTTTATATATCCTTTTAAAAAAAAGTTTAGTGGCAGCATGATTCTACCTCAATTTCATTTCTGTTTGGAGCCAATAAACTCATCCAGACAGTTTTTAGAATTGTTAGCAAGTAGAAGTTATAAAGCTAAACGTATATTTAGAAACTAATATTTAGAAGAAAACATGTAAAAACTGATGAGTTTATTGGTTCCAAAAGAGAGTGGAAATGAGGTAGAATCATCTCTTGGGTGGAGTACCCCTTTATTTTTGCTACAATCCTCACACACACACTCAGCCACACCCGCTTTAGATTATTCAGGTGTCAGTGGGTTTTGTGCAGTCTGAGCTGTAACCTTCACATACCAGTACAGTGTGAAGTTGGTTACATAGCAATTTGTGTTATATTTAAACGTACAGAAAGATTGCATCTTACTAAAGATGCATTACTAATGTGTGTAGACTGCATTTTGCGTTTTGTTTTGGTTTTTAAGCCGTATACCATGTTATACAAAATGCTAGAGGATGCCTTGCTAGGTAGCTTACTTAGCCATTTCTGTGCTAAATGGTGGACTTGATCCAACTCAAATCAAACAGAAAGTGTAGTAATATCTTTAACTTTTATCTACTTTGATCCCACCACCTTGACTATCTTCCTACCCTGACTATGCTCCTCAATATACATTTGAAGTCGGGAGTTTATGTATACCTTAGCCAAATACATTTAAACTCAGTTGTTCACAATTCCTGACATTTAATCCTAGTAAAAATTCCCTCTCTTAGGCCAGTTAGGATTACCACTTTATTTTAAGAATGTGAAATGTCAGAATAATAGTAGAGAGATTTATTTCAGCTTATATTTTATATCAACCCATTCCCAGTGGGTCAGAAGTCTACATACACTCAATTAGTATTTGGTAGCATTGCCTTTAAATTGGTTAACTTGGGTCAAACTCTTTGGGAATCATCTACAAGCTTCCCACAATAAGTTGGGTGATTTTTGGCCTATTCCTCCAAACATACTGATAGTCATTATGGCCAAACAGTTACATTTTTGTTACATGAGACCAGAGGACATTTCTCCAAAAAGTACAATCTTTGTCCCCATGTGCAATTGCAACCCTCAGTCTGGCTTTTTTATGGCAGTTTTGGTGCAGTGGCTTCTTCCTTTCTGAGTGGCCTTTCAGGTTATGTCGATATAGGACTCGTTTCACTGTGGATATAGATACTTTTGTGCTTGTTTCCTCTAGCATCTTCACAAGGTCCTTTGCTGTTCTTCTGGGATTGATTTTCACTTTTCGCACCAAAGTATGTTCATCTCTAGGAGACAGAACGCGTCTCCTTCCCGAGCGGTATAACAACTGCGTGGTCCCATGGTGTTTATACTTGCATACTATTGTTTGTATAGATGAATGTGGTACCTTCAGGTGTTTGGAAATTGCTCCCAAGGATGAACCAGACTTGTGGAGGTCTAAAATTTCTTTTCTGAGGTCTTAGCTGATTTCTTTTGATTTTCTCATGATGTCAAGAAAAGAGGCACTGAGTTTGAAGGTAGGCCTTGAAATACATCAAAAGGTTCACCTCCAATTCACTCAAATTATGTCAATTAGCCTACGGCACAGTCAACATAGTGTATGTAAACTTCTGACCCACTAGAATTGTGATATAGCGAATTATAGGTGAAATAATTGTTGGAAATTTTTCATTGGAAGTAATTTTTCCAAACAATTTGTTGGAAAAATTACTTGTGTCATGCACAAAGTAGATGACCTAACCGACTTGCTGAAACAATAGTTTGTTAACATGAAATCTGTGGAGTGGTCAAAAAATTAGTTTCAATGACTTCAACCTAAGTGTAAGTGAACTTCCAACTTCAACTGTATAGCTCATTATTAGTGACATCATGTGTGTGTTTGTGTGTGTGTGTGAAAATCGGAGTCACATAATAAAACAATTTTAATCTTAATCAGGGTTTGGAACTGCTTCACCATAAATGCATCACAAATTTCTGTGCGCTGGTGCCCCACCACATGCAGCTGGTGCCCTTTTAATTTTTTTCGCCCCTGCCCCTCAGACAGCCTGAGTCCGCCACTGGCATCAGCATACAATTCACATCCCACGCACCTGTTTTCAGTTAGCAATTATGATGTCTATTTAGGTTTCTTGTTTTCACCCACACCTCACGGGTTATTGTGTCTATGTAGTTTGTGACCGTGTGGTGCTGTGTTTTGTCCTATAAAGAGAAGAACGTTATTCTTTATGTCTTTGTTGTTTTGTTACTTTGTTTTTTGCCTCTCCATCACGCACTCGCTACCCTCGTACCTCACAAAATAACCCGTCCCCATAGAGGCACTTTTTTTTTCGATCAGTTTGTTTGTTTGCGGTTTCTATTCTCCCCCCCTGCACTGCCTAATTTGAGATGAAACAGGGTGGGCATGGGGATGGGGCTGGAGCCTCGGGTCGTGCGCCGGAGCTAGAGGATAGACTCGCGTCATGGAGAGACTTGGTAACGATGTCGCACATGGCAGCACGGTCGGGAAGGGAGAGCCCTATTGAGCCAGCCGGTGTTGCTGCACCTCCCGTTGTCGACCATGTGGAGTCTAGCCCTGCCCAGCTAAGGGAACTTCGGAGAGCCTTGCCTGATACATATGATGGTAATCCGGAGGGTTGTCATGGTTTCCTTCTCCAATGTGAATTGTATTTTGGGGATGAACATCAAACAGATTACGAGAAGGTGTCCACAATATTCACCCTCTTAACTGGGCGCGCCCTCGAATGGGCAACGGCACTATGGGACAGCGGGTCTGGGGAATTGAGATCGTTTCCCGGTTTCATTGCTCAGTTCCGAGCTGTGTTTGACCATCACGCAGAGGGACGGGCTGGGGGCGATCGGCTTGTGCACCTTAGGCAGGGAACAAGCATGGCCTCGGAGTATGCCCTGTCATTCCGGACGGTGGCGGCATCCAGTGGCTGGAATGAGGGGACTGCAAACTGAGGTCCAGATGAAGCTGGCGTGTCAGCGATTCCATGCCGCTAAATGTCTACATTGTCTGGGTTATTGCCATCGATGGGCAGCTCCGGGACTGTGACCGTTTGGCGCGCCGCACCCTCCCTCTCGCGTGAAGCCGGAACCTGAGCCTATGGAACTGGGAATCACGAGGCTCACCGCAGAGGAGAGAGAACGATGGAGTCAACGGGGCCAGTATATATGTGTCACCTGAAATTACTTCCTTTGACCAGTGTTTTTAACATAAAAGCTTTGGCTGTACTATGTTATAGTTCTGTGTAATGAAAATGTGTGGCCTTGGAGTTACAACGAAGGTAATGGTCCAGAAGTATGTAAATGAGGATCCAGACATTTCAGATTTGTTCCGTCCTCTAATCATTAGGGTAATGATATGAACAGGGTCAGGTTGTTAAAGAGTACTGTTTTATTGCAGTCTACATCCTAATGAGTAAATTGTTTACGGATTGATACCAAGGGTTGATTTGGTATCAAGAGGATGGATTGTTATGGAAATTATTGAACTGATTATTGAACTATACTTAGTCCTATACATGCATAAATAGGTTACTAGTCAAAGGTACTGAGTCCCCATGTTTAGATAAGAAAAGGAATGTAGGAGAGGGGGATCTGGGGTTTATAGTCATTATTGACTGGTATCAGCAGATTATAGGGTTACTCCTAAATCTGCCTATCTGTATAACGTTTTAGCAGCGCAAACTATGGCAGCGTCTAACAATGTTGCTATTCTAGCTTCGGCTACCACCGAAGTTTTAGAGTGCGCTTCGACCCTTACCTCACGCAAGATAGGGGACATCGTGGACTCCATGAAAGCTATCCTGCACCTCACGCAGGCTCAGACCATCTGCTCCGGCCGGACCATGGCATCTGCCGTCGCCGGTCACAGGCACCAGTGGCTTTCTCTCTCATTTCTAAAAGACTCAGAGTGGAATCCTTTACTGAACACGTCTCTTTCTCCTGCTGCGCCCCAGCCCGCCCCGAGACCTCGTTCCTGGACTCCGGGTCGCAGATTCGCCGTCCCGTGGCCTGCTAAGAAGCGTAGACAAACATGACTAGGCGTGGAGTCGGCCGGGTACTGCACCGCTGCTTACCTGGCCCCCACGCCTCATTCTCTGGTTGTGTTAGCTGGATCGTCGCCGATTCAGCCCCTTCATCTACAATTTTAAATAAAGTTTCTTCAGAACGCTACTCTTATGGTGTAAGTTGTGCTTCTGCACATTCTCAGGCGGTGTCTGAGTCTGGGAACAACCCTTTGCCTTCAGCTAGGGTCAGTTTGCCTCCATTGGTTACCACTTATGCGACAGATACTTGCGACAGATACTTCTCTATAGTGTGGTTCCTTTGGATATGAGCAGTAGCGTCTGTGAGTGAGACTCCCCTCACATTAGCACTGTAGATCGTAGGGACTTGGTCAGATCTATGTGCTCTCGTACCCTCCCCTTTGCGAGTAGGTTTATAGAATGTAAGTATATCTCCTTTTCGCGAGCTACCGAGTCTTCCCGGGATGTTATAGACATAACTATTCCAGCCTCTCTTCCCGCTCGCTCAGGTAGATTAAAGCGCCGGGCAGCGTCTTCAGATTAGCACGGCGCCACCGCCAGCTTCCCCAGTACTTGGTCTCCATGACAACAGTTTAGAGCGCTCTCACCAATGTCGCCATGACAGCGTTTATGTGATAGCAGCTAAGATCCCGGATATACAGATGCTGGGTTCCATGCATAGCGGACCTACGCCTTCTAAGAGTATGAGTGCCTCTTCTATTATGAGCCGCTGTGGTCTAGCAGGTAGCATCGCTGACTCTTGTTTGGGAGATCGGGGTTTGCGTCCGGACTGTGACTCTCTTTCTGCTCCTTTCAGAAATAATGGATCTCCTGAACAAGGACGCTATCGTTGTGGTCCCGGAGGAATTGAAACACAGCGGTTTCTGTTCCCTCTACTTCCTGGTTCCAAATAAGATTGTCAGTGTCAGACCGATTTTGGATCTGCGCAACCTGAACGAGTGTGTGACCAAACGACCCTTCCTCATGCTCACTATGACTCGCTTATTGGAATCCGTGCTCCCGGGGGATTTTTCCACGAGCATAGACCTGAAGTATTGCTTACTTTCATGTGCCGATCATTCCTCGCCACAGAAAGTTTTTCCGATTAGCGTTTCAGGACAGGGCTTACAAGTACACGAGGGTGCCCTTCGGTTACACGCCTGATGAGAGCGCGCATTTCGGATGCCAGGGCTCAAGATATCCTCTCTTCGCTCAACCTGTGTCGCCCACCTTGTGTGCGGTCGGTTCAGTCGACCTTGTCGTTGTTGGGCATGGGGGCAGCTGCGCATGTGGTGGTTCCCCTAGGACTGCTGCATATGCGCAGACTTCAAGCTTTGTTCTCCCGACAGCGGGTAGACCCTGTGCGTCATCGAAAACGACTCCTATCCCTGCCGACCGTGGACGGTCCCTCTCAGACAGGACGCGCTATCCCAGGCCGGAGGCAGATCGTTCGCCCACCGTCGCTGTTAGGGACCCTCATGGTCTGGCCCCTGAACGGGACAGGCTGATTAGAAGGGGACTGTCTACTGCGGTAGTACGGACTATACACAGGGCGCTAGGGCTTCATCTACTTCCAAACTGTATTCCACAAGGTGGGATATGTTTGTGACTTGGTGTGAGCAATCTTCCTTAGATCCTCTATGTTGCCTGGTCGAAGCGATTCTGTCCTTTTTACAGTACCTATTCGACATGGAGAGATCGCCCTCTACTATTAGAGGTTATGCCTCAGCGATCTCAGCTTGTCATGAAAGGTTTGCTGGTAGCACTGTTTTCAGCCACCCGCTGATTAAACGTTTCTATTTGGGTATGCGCCGTCTGCGCCCTGTGGCCAGGTCCGGTGCGCCCCAGTGGGATCTTTCCAAGGTGCTCAGAGCACTCTCTGCACCTCCTTTTGAGGCTTTGGAACATAGCTCTCTCAAATCTCTTTCTATGAAAACGGCCTTGCTCCTCGCTTTGTGCTCTGCCAAGCGAGTGGGTGATCTGCGTGCGCTTTCCGTGCACCCTGGATGCCTGTCCATCAGAGGGGATCTGCATTGTGCCACATTACGCCCGAACCTGTCGTTCGTGCTTAAAGTAATTACGAGCTCTTATCAATCCAGGGTGATTGAACTACAAGCTTTCCTTCCTCCTCCCCACGCGGGCAAGGAGGAGAAGAGGCTGCACTGTTTGTGCCCCGTTCGTGCCCTGGCGCCTTACGTTGAATGGACTCAGACTATTAGATTGACTCCTCAACTGTTTGTTTGTTATGCGGATTCCCAGTTGGGCCGCCCGCTCTCCAAACAGCGGCTGTCTCACTGGCTTTGCAAATGTATTGCATTGGCATACGAATCCTCAGGGTGCACGGCTCCCAAGGGTCTCAGAGCCCACTCCACACGGGGGAGGTGTGGAGTGGGGAGGGGGAAGGAAAGCTTGTAGTTCAATCACCCTGGATTGAACTACAAGGGTAGACGATATTTGCGCCACGGCGTCGTGGTCATCACCGTCAGCTTTTATTCGTTTCTATCTACTGGATGTTTCTTCTCCGTCACTGACTCACTCAGTTCTCAGCGCCGCCGCTGGGAATCTGTAATTATTGTTGTCAGAGCCCATACGTTGGTGGGTTCTCTCTCTGTTACTGTGTGTTCGTTAGCCCCAGACTCCTATCGAGTTGGGGTGTATGAGCTTGCATGGCTCAGTTGGGGGATTGGCATGAGTAATGTCTCTCAATACTATGAACTGGGTTTGCCTCCCGTCAGAGGCTTTCTCTTAGTTTTCTATTGAGTTGAGGTCTAGCGGGAATGTCCCCTTTAGACTCAGCCTGACACTGTGTTTTTTTTTTCTATGTCCCGCGCTGTTGCGTGTTTTTTGTATGGGCCTTATGTGAGCAGTTTCCTGTCTTTCTTTGTTACAACTTATGACGATTACACCCACGCCTTGTGGCGTCGGGCGCGTTCTCTATTCCACATTCCCGTGGTCTGGCGGGTTTGCATCTGCCTACCATTTTCGCGACCCACGTTCAGTCCCTTGTTGGGTAATTATTTTGGTTCTTTTTTTTACAGGCGTGTCTTCACTCACTCTGTAGGGTTGAGACGGTCTATTATACAAGTTTTGGTAACATTTTATTTGAAGGGGTGTGCATAAGAGTGACATGACATTGTCATGATACTGTCAGGTTAGGTGTCATTCGGTTGATTATGTCATTTTTTATGCAAGATTGACATTGTTTGGGATGCCTTTGTTATGACAACTTAACATTAACTGAGTCAACACAACCTGTCAATGTCTTTGTTATGACAACTTGACATTAACTGAGACAAAATATCCTGTCAATGTCTTTGTTATGACAACTTGACATTAACCACGACAACATTAGATTATATTCAACTTTATTGTAATTGAACAAGTACAGTACAATGAAATTGAAGGAGTAGGGTAGCATGTGCAACTGAAAACTTCAGACTTTGCAAGGCACTGTCAGAGTCCAGTAGTACAAAGGGTGGATATTGTTAGTGATGGGCCACGGAGTTCAGCAGGGTTACAGCAGATGGAAAGAAAGTGTTCCTGAGCCTGCTGGTGCGGGAACAAAGAGACCTGTACCGCCTGCCTGATGGAAGGGGGGCAGTTTGTGGCATGGATGTGAAGGGTCCCTGATGATGCCACACACCCTGTGCAGACACCGCTTGTGCTGGAGGTCTACGATGGCCGGGAGCTGGGTACCAGTGATGTGCTGGGCAGTTTCCACCACCCGTTGCAGGACCTTCCAGTCGGCTACGGAGCAAACGCCAAACCATGCTGTGGCAGTTAGTCAGAAACATTACCTGTCTTATGACCTGTCATAGCAGGCCTGATTATCAAACTTGAAGAAACTATTTAGCTTTATGTGTTAACATTAAATACAACTGTCATATGTGGTTGGTTTTGACATTGGTTGTCATGAGACCATTATAATTGTATCATGAATAATTTTCTTGACCTCAAGTAAAGTGGCACAATTTGGACTTGTCATAAAGATGTCATGACGCGTTATAACACTGTCAAATGCATTCATAACTGTCAGGCTTTTAAGGAACGAGGATCAGGAGACGAGGAGCTCAGTAGAAAAGTCTTTCCTTTTAATAAAAAGAAGCACCGACGTATAATCACGAAATTGAGACAATAACACACAAAGATTAGGGGAGCAGAGGGAACATATATATTGGGGTGAATGATTGTAAATGAGGACCAGGTGCGCTAAACAAGACAACAGGTGAGATGAATAGATGAGATGGGCGGTGGTGTCAGAAGGCCGGTGACGTCGACCGCTGGAGCATGCCTGCTGCAGGGGGAGGTGAGGCAGCAGAGGGCGCAGTCGTCACAATAACAGTGTCATATGAATACTTATACAAGCTGTACACTCACTACTTTACATTGTAGCAAAGTGTCATTTCCTCAGTGATGTCACATGAAAAGATATAATGAAATAATTGCAAAAATGTGAGGGGTGTACTCACTTTTGTGAGATACTGTACTGTCAAAAAGATGTAATTAAGTCTGTCAAATGCTTTTAAATACCTTAACAAAAGCAATACATTTCCTTTATTGTTTTTGCACAACAAATATTTATTAAAAAAAAAAAAAAATACTTTCAACAATCCTACTTTGGTAACATTTTCCGATAAGGGTACATGAACAACCATTAACAAATGCAGTAGTTACCTTGAACGAACATTGATGAACAAGACATGAACAAACGGTTAACAATGATAACCCTTACTTTATTAACGGTTTACAAATGCATTAACAAACAGAGTTTAGTGTTATTTGTTCATGTTGACACAGGACATAAACTCATGTCGTTTTTAGCAGGAACACAGTTAGTACTGTCATTTGTTAAGGTTGATACAGGATATTCATTCATGTACAAGTACCTAGTTCTTTGCATGAACAATAGCGTAAGTAATATAAACTGTTCATAATATAATCACATTGAAAACATTATTTATAAAGTAAGCTAGATAGTGATAGTTTAACAAATTACATTCATGTTAACACAAATAGAACATGGCTGAGCAAGTTAGCAAAGTACTACCCGTAACTGACAAACACTTGACTGGAGCTAGCATACAGCTAACTGGAGCCAGCTAATAACCAACCGAAGCCAGCTAACAAGGAACAAGGAACTAGCTAATCGCTAATCCTTACATTGCAACGACTGCAAAGTTCCTAAACAATGCAGTTACAAAATTAAATTATATTAATCCTAGGGATATTGTCAGGAGTGTTGTTTTCGAAAAAAACAATTCAGTACAGTACAGTAACAAATTCGTTTTTTCCAAAGGAATACACCACCGTCACGGCATTTTACATAGACATGGGTCTCTGTCATAGTTATACAATTACCACGATTTTCCAACCCTCTACATACACTTTAACAGGCAAGTTATCAAACTGTATCGAAAGGTCCAGTGCACTTTTGTACTTTACCGACCAGGAAAACAGGATAAATGATGAGAAAGACATGGCTTTTCCTTGAAGAGATACGAAAACGCGCAGGTGTTTTGATCGTTAACAGTCCCAACGCAACACGACCACGTCAAACTGCCCCCTATAGGCTAACCGTAGTGTCCTTCAATATAAAAGTGTCCTTCAAAATTCTATATCAACCCCAAATGCGACCATACATTTTCTAAGTGTCACACCTATTTGAAGACGCAGGTAGCCAGTCTACCTTTTAATAATGGTTACCGCACTGTAATCATATTAACAAATTGGATTATGTATATCATCTCTTGAATAATGTATATTACTTAGCCTATTGTTCATGCAAACCACTAGTTACATGAATGGGTGTCCTGCATCAACATTAACAAAATTACAGTACAAACTATGTTCCTGCAAAAAACTTTGATATTAACTTGACTTGTTTTTTCACATCATGGAAAAGTCTGCCCAATACACCATTATAATGGCGTATGGCTAACCAGTGGTGCCACTATCATTTTGAGGTGAATATTATTGAAGTACCAACCTAAAGTACCTAGGTATTGAAGTACCGACCTAAAGTACTTCCCCGAGTTGGTTAATGAGAAGAGATTAAGAGGAGACAAAATCGCAGTGCCGGCAATTATCTTTATTCATACAGATATATCTGGAGACAGTGTGGCATTCAGTCCAACAGAGTCTGACACAATCACAGCACCCACAGTTCTTATAGCATGAGCCCCC
>JACXGI010019093.1:0-12480 GCA_016801175.1 Esox masquinongy
GAAGATTAACGTTTTGGAATGGCCCAGCCAGAGCCCAGACCTGAATCCAATTGAACATCTGTGGGGTGATCTGAAGAGGGCTGTGCACAGGAGATGTCCTCGCAATCTGACAGATTTGGAGCGCTTTTGCAAAGAAGAGTGGGCAAATATTGCCACGTCAAGATGTGCCATGCTAATAGACTCCTACCCAAAAAGACTGTGTGCTGTAATATAATCAAAAGGTGCTTCAACAAAGTATTAGTTTAAGGGTGTGCACACTAATGCAACCAGGTTATTGTGAATTTTTATTTTTTATTTTTCCCCCTCAAAGATTTCAGTTTGTTTACACAGTACTAAACTGTACTGTGTATACATTGGACTAAACTGTACTGTTTATACATTGGACTAAACTGTACTGTGTACACATTGGACTAAACTGTACTGTGTATACATTGGACTAAACTGTACTGTTTATACATTGGACTAAACTATACTGTGTATACATTGGACTAAACTGTACTGTGTATACATTGGACTAAACTATACTGTGTATACATTGGACTAAACTGTACTGTGTATACATTGGACTAAACTGTACTGTGTATACATTGCATATTATACTGGGCAGTGCTGGAACATACAGAATGTGAGTTCAGGTGTTAAGGTCAGGTGTCTCATACAGAATGTGAGTTCAGGTGTTAAGGTGAGGTGTCTCATACAGAATGTGAGTTCAGGTGTTAAGGTGAGGTGTCTCATACAGAATGTGAGTTCAGGTGTTAAGGTGAGGTGTCTCATACAGAATGTGAGTTCAGGTGTTAAGGTGAGGTGTCTCCATAGGAGGAGATGTATCTGGCTCCACTGGTACTGACAGTCCTCGTTCCAACCGCCGCTCCAGTCGCCCACTCTCTGCCGTCTTCCAGAACATTCACCCTCCCAGCCTGTGGAGACACCGCAAGGGCACGGCATCTCTGACCCAGGTAACCACACGCGCTACATTACTCATTGCTCCGTCCTGATATCCATGTATTTATTTTCTATATTTTCGTCATTTTAATGCGTTACTGAATAGAGGAGAGAGTGGGACATTTAAAGGAGAGCCAGCTGAAATAGCCATGTTGCAGGCGGTACACTGTATGTCCTGTCTGTACCCAGCAGCCAAGACCGCTGGTCCAGCCTTGGACACATGTCCTCATATCTAACTGACAAGTGCTGCTTTATTACTGCAACCAAATGATTGTGTCAGAAGTACAAGAGGTGTACTTTTCCTTGAAAAGCGGTAGTTCAGATGGGTAATCCTCTGCTGTGTTCCTAATGCCTCAGTTTCTTTGGGTAAACTGGGTTCCTGTGTTTCAGAGATGACCCTGTATCTAACTGATGGGTTCTTCTGTGGTCCACTTAGGTGAGTGTGTCGGAGGACGGCTGTATGAGTGGCAGTCTGCAGCGCAGCAAGAGGACCAAGAGGAACTGGAAGAGGCTGTGGTTCCAACTCAAAGACAAGGTGCTTTACACCTACCAGGCCCGCGAGGTGAGGGGGAACACACCGTCCCCTTTACCCTGAACCCCAAAACATCACTCTGATGGAGGCAGTACTTAGTAACCCTCTCTGCTTCCTGGTTTTGTGAATGCCCACAACCCCCACAGACTATACCCTTAGAAAGGTTGCAAGTCAATTAAAACTGTTACTTGGTTCGTTTCCTCTCCCTCCTCTCTCTGTCTTTCTCACGACCTTTCTCTCTCTTCTCTCTTCCGCTCTCTGTCCTTTTCTCTTCCTGCTTTCTCTCTCCCTTTCTCTCTCTTCCTCCTTTCTCTTCCTCCTCTCTCTCCGCTCTCTCCTTATCGCTTTTCCTCCTCTCTCTTCCCTTCTCTTTTTTCCTGCTGCTCTCCCCTTTTTCCCCTCTCTCTTCCTCCTCACTTTTCCACCTCTCTCTCCCCTTCTCTCTGTTCTTCCTCACTCTTCTCATTCCTCCTTTTTCTTCCTGCTCTCTCCCCGGTCTCCTGTCTGTCGGCCTGTCTCCAGGAGAAGGTGGCGTCGGAGAGTTTGCCCCTGTTGGGCTTCACGGTGAAGCTGCCTGACAGGCCTGGTGGAGAGGAAACGACCAACGTGTTTGAGCTGTACCATAAGAAGACTCTGTACTATACCTTTAAGGCTGAGGACAACCACACTGCTAAGAGGTGACACCTGCACTTCACCCTGTTGATTTCTGACCATATGACCTCTCAAAGACCAATTAGCAGCCAGTGTTCTAATATGTTGTCTGCCTTTTCATGTGGTTGAGTTAAACTCCTGGCCCCACACTGGCCTTACTCAGTCACCTCATAGGCATGACTCACACTGAGAATAACATCAACCATCATATTTGTATTATAATGTAATTACAGCCAGAACTTTTCTCTCTACCCAGATGGGTGAATGCCATGGAGGAAGCTACAGTTTTATAGCAGTGGCCATTTTAGGTGGGTTGTTAAGACTGGATGGGCATTCCTCAACTTTCAGACATATCCTGGGGTCTTCGCTGCCAGTCTCCTGCCACATATAACCATCCCACAAGATGCCTGAATGTAACACTGAGAGGAAACATGTAAGACAAAGGAATGTGTTCACCTGTTATTCACCTGTTACTGGTTGTGTCCTACTCTGTGGACCAAGAGAGGGGAACAGAAGACATGTTGTTCTTAAAGGAGGGAACACGCTCACCCACTTTGTCACACTCCAACATTCCCGTCCCGTTGCTACAGCAGGTGTGAAGCCCAGAGCCAAGAGAGGAGCTGGCCCAGATATGTACCCTTCTAAAGAATCTCTCCAAGGCTACCTATGACTTAAACTCTCCAGTTTTCCATGGAATTAACCACTCTGGAAGGAAAACCATGTGCAAAACAGTTGTGGATTTTATTGAAGCTTTATCAAAGAAGAATACATACGTTAATTGATCTCTCTAAATTTACATTTGTTTGTTTTTTTTACATTAAGAGTTCTGACAAGAGCTTACATTTGTAGGTAAAGACCATATACTGTGGAAGGGAAATAGCAATTGCAGTAAATGTGTTTGAACTGCATGTTCTACTTGAGTGGAGCCTACATCCAGACCAGAGGTCAGGAAAAGGATGTCAACCACATGACTGTTGTCTTAATATGTGATTTTTGGCCTGAGCATGAAAGTGGACCTCCATGTACTGTATCTTAATATCCCATTACGCCCAGTATATGCTGTCATGTTCACAGTAAATATTTGACCTTTCCAAACCATTGGGGCGGTACCTTAAAAAAGAGATACACGGGGTGAACAAAATAAGGGAAATACATAACATTATATTAATATCAAAGACCTAATAAGGAGTAGGGCCACTCTTTTTGCCTTCAGAACTGCTCCAGTCGTTCCTGGAATGCTTTCATACAAGTCCTGAATTTTGTGTACTGGAATATTGCACCTTCAAGAAAGGAAGTCTCCAGTTCTTTGACGGCTGAAGGAGGTCGACATCTACTTTGCACTCTACACTCCAGAACTTCCTATAACGATTCAATGATATTCAGATCTGGTGATTGGGGAGGCCATGAAAGGCATTTAACGTCATCCTGGCATTCATAAAACCAGTGTGTATGGCAGAGGTTCCCAAACTAGGGGTCACGACCCCATGTGGGGTCACATGATATGAAAATGGGGTAGGGGAGAATGTTTTAAAATTGACTCTCATAGCCTCAAAAAAAAAAAACAATTATATCATTTTTCTTGACATGGTTGGGGTCGCGAGAATTTTTATATATAAAAATAGGGTCGTTGGCCAAAACAGTTTGGGAACCACTGGTGTATGAGGACATTTTCATCCTGGAATATTGGAACACCATGAGGGAACATCATGAGGGTGTTTGTACCATAGTGTGCATCTGGTCCTGTAAAATGGCCTCATATTCTTTGGCCGTTATACGACCATGCAGAGCAATCATCAGACCCAATGACTCCCATTAGATGGCTGCCCGAACCATTACAGATCCCCCACCATGTTTAACGGTTGGCAGACATTGTGGGTTGAAGGCAACCTTTGGCTTTCTTTTTTGGCCCAGGATACAAGCTGTTTCCAAATGGCAGTTCTGCCATAAATTCCAGTTTAGTGAAGCTCACAATGTACAGTTTTGTTGAAACTCCATTGTGTAGTCATTTCTGAGGTGGTACTTTTTGGGCATTGAGCAACTACCGGTATCCTGTTACGCATCTGTCTATCCCTGTCGGTCAGCTTCAACTTGTGATCACTGTTCCTTTTTGACAGTTAATTTTTCCATGTTCAGCATTTGTTTTGTCACTTTTGAGACTGTTCTATTGGCATATTGAATAACCATTTTTTCAGTTTCTGTGACCAATGCACTTGCAATTCAGCAACAGTTCTTTTTTCTGTTATTATGTCCTCCCCCTGTATCTCTGTCTTCACTGAATAAACTCCCTGTTTTGTTTTGCCAACAAAAAAAACAGGAGTTCACTGGAGATGGCTTCACGTACCTAAATCTGCCTGACATTTCAAGGCGCAGGTTCTTCTGAAGGTATTACGATTATCTAGTTTTGTTGCATGTGTTTTTAGCAACATATTTTTGTTATTTTTATCTGAAATGGCCTTGCACACAGCAACTACTTAATGTACATACTTACGTGGAGATTTTGATAGGCAAAGATTATTTTTGCTTTATTTGCACTGATAAAAAACAAGGATGGAACTGAAAGAGGAAGTTAAGTGCACTCTTAATGTAATTTTGTTGATTGTAATCCCCATCTTAGACTTGTGTCAGTCTCATAATGACAGGGGTTTTCCTGATGTGAAACACATTATGTGCCATTACCACTATAGAGGACTTTGAATTGGATGAGTTATTTATTTCAAATGCTGGGGTTTCTCAAACAAGTAAAGTGACTGAAGTTGGACATTTGTGTCATTTTGTGTGATTTCTTCTCATTATCCTGAAGGAAATGGTATGTCCAGTCTGGCATATGTATGTCCAGTCTGTCATATGTGTATTGTGAGGGTACAGGTCAGGAGTGTAGATCACAGATCATACAGACAGTACAGACAGACAGTACAGATAGTACACAGACAGACAGCACGGAGAGACAGTACAGATAGTACACAGACAGACAGCACGGAGAGACAGTACAGATAGTACACAGACAGACAGTACAGATAGTACACAGACAGACAGTACAGATAGTACACAGACAGACAGTACAGATAGTACACAGACAGAGAGTACAGAGACAGGCAGACAGTACAGATAGTACACAGACAGACAGTACAGAGATAGACAGTGAGCTGTGTACAGGAGAACGGCTTGGTGCGAAAGGCAGTGCTGCTCTGTTCTGTATCTCTCCCTTGAGGGTTCCTGGCCCAGAATAAAAAACAAGGAGGGGGAAAAGTTTGTTTTCTGGGGTACCTGAAAGTTGTAGAAACCTTGTTCTATATAGGCTGGATCATTCATCATCCACAGTCTCTGCCACGCTCCCTATTGTTCCCTTCTATACCTGCCCGTTCTTTCAGCTCACAATCTGAGTCTTGCCCTTTTAGTTCTTAAAACAGTGCTGACTGCTGACATGGAAATTAATAATATTGGAAATAAAAAAATCTTAACATATTAGACATTTTTGTTTTCAGGTATTTATATGCTTTATTGAAGTGTGCAAAGTGTGTGTGTAATAGCTTAGACCATTGGACCATTAGACCACCTTAGGTCACATAGAGTTTTTTTGAAGATCAATGATGAAGCAAATCCTTTTATCCGACCTTATGTTTTCCCTGCCAGACTTGGATTGTCCCGATTTCCAAGAGTCTCTGAGTTGTAAAGCTGACATTAGTTTGCTCTTATTTTGTAGTTCATTCGGTCCCATCAAACATCTTCAAATGTAAGTCCAGAGGGGTTTTGTTGATTTGACCAGGAAAAACTCCAGGCCCTATACCATACTACCTAACTCTCGAATGAACCCCTCCTCCTGACTAATGGGCATTCATCTGTTCCTGTTCATCTTCCTCTCTGGAGTCACATTCCTCCGCTGGCACCAGTCTGGGCCTACACTGTCCAGTTTGGTAATACTCTAAAAGAGTTTTAATTAGCAGAAGTATACCATTATGATGGTACTATCTCATCAGAAAAGCTGAATGTGGGAGATTAGTGATGGTCCCAACAGAGGTTACACAAGATGGCACAGGGAAAAAGCTTAAGACATTAGATGTCTGTCGAAGTAGGATGAGAAGCGAAAATTAAAAGCAAAAGGAGGGAGGTCAGTTGTCCTCTTCCAGTTTTCTGTTTCCTCATTACTGTCACTGACTGAGTGTTGAATGCTCGCTTAAAGTGGGATGGTACTGTGTCATGACCCCACATAGCCTCAATGCACACATATTAATGACCAAGCAGTAGGCACAGAGAAACAAACATGCAACTCCATAATCACAGACATTCATTTACAGCTGCTCAATTAGGTCAAATTTTTCTTACCCACATTTTTTACAGTGTTAGAAAATGACATTAAAGCTGCACTGCATTAACTGCCTTACTCCTGCCTTACTAATTCCCTTTGCCACACACAGCATGGCAATGATAAGATACAGTATCTGGCCAACTCACCAGAGAGGTGAAAGAGGTGTGTGTGTGTGTGTGTGTGTGTGTGTTTAACTTTGATCTCAGTTCTGAAACTCGTATCGCCATTGGTTACCATACACCCTTGTCTTCATGCAGTTATGTTTTTTTTGTGCTGTTTTATGTTCAAAGAAAGCATCATCAATCGGGATGTAAGGAAGCAGTTTAACCCTTTTACAGAGACTTCTTAGAGAAGCCAGAAACCTTTAGAACTGGAGCTGCAACGGAGAAAGTGAGAAAAAGAACTAAAAAACTGCTGTACGTCTTCTTTGACATTGGCTTGACATTTCTGGGTCTGCACCTTGTCTCATGTTCCTCTGCAATGCAGTGGAGAGAGAAAGGAGACCAGGAGTGAAAGGGAGAGGTAGAGGAGGGTAGAAGAAGTGAGGGACACGCCGTTGTGTCCCACTTCAGAGGCTCTGCATGCAGCCCACACTGCCGAGTCACTGTTGCATCTCTTCCCCTTACCTCCCTCCTCCTCCTCTCTCTCCTCCTCTCTCCTCCTCCCTCTATATACAAGTCTACTTTTAGAATCCTCCCTCTTTCGCACCCTGGATGAAATACACAAAGAAAGAGCAAGGCAGAGCCCTGTGTTTTCAACACATACAGACTGTCTTGGTTTCCACACTGCCAAAAGTGTCTGTCTACATAGAGAGAAACATAAACTGATGGACAATCCCCAAGCCCAGCTCCAGAGATGGGGCTATATGCATAATATGGTTGTCCCTGATAGCACCTTGTTTATTACTATATTGTGCTCTATTTCAGGGCTGTAGTGAGAACCGGGTGTCATTAGGGTCTCATGGCATGTTTCTATGTCCGTCGTGGTTGGATGTACTACCAACTGGTCATGGCTGAGTGATATGTGTTCTATTGGTTGGAGGTCACTAGAATTAGGAAGGGATTTGCTGGGCTTTCATAAAGGAAAAACCCATTATTCTCAGCATTATGACAGGGCCTTCTCTCCAGTCAACTGGATCCAACAAGTCCCTGGTCACATGACCATGTTGCAATAAGTGGCTATCATCAAATGTCCCAGTAGCCACAGCAGAGCTACTCAGCACAGACTGGCAGAACAGAGCTACTCAGCGGAGACAGGCAGGACAAAACTACACAGAACAGGGCTACTCAGATCAGAGCTACTGAGTAGAGACAGGTAGATAGCAGAACTGTTCAGTAGACACGGACATAGCTACTAAGTAGAGACAGACATTGGAGCGACTCAGTAGAGACTAACAGAGCTACTTAATAGAGACAGCCATAGCAGAACTACTCATTAGAGACAGACAGAGGTACTCAGTAGAGACAGACACAGCTACTCAGTAGAGACAGAGCTACTCAATAGAGACAGACATTAGAGCTACTCAGTAGAGACAGACAGAGCTACCGAGAAGAGACAGAACTACTCAGAGGAGGCAGTACAACTCAGTAGAGACGGAACTACTCTGCAAAGACAGAACTACTCTGCGGAGATAGTACAACTCAGTAAAGACAGAACAACTCAGTAGAGACAGAACAACTCAGTAGAGACAGAACTACTCTGTAGAGACAGAACTACTCAGTGGAGATAGTACAACTCAGTAGAGACAGAACTACTCAGAAGAGACAGAACTACTCAGTAGAGACAGTACAACTCAGTAGAGACAGAACTACTCAGTAGAGACAGTACTACTCAGTAGAGACAGTACAACTCAGTAGAGACGAACTACTCTGTAGAGACAGGAGGCAGAAAGTATCAGTGAAATATATTGTGAACATCAAGCACCCTCACACTGTAACCCTGTCTGGGTCCAAAATTGCAGCCTTGTCCCTACCCACTAAACAAACTAATTTGAATGGCATCCTTTTATCGTCTTTTCAACTGCTTTTAACGTCTTTTCAGAGACTTGCACTCTTAGGGTACATAGTGCAATACTCTTATGAACTAGAGTTCTAATGACACTGCATAGGGACATATATCAACCCTAATTGTCTGCCTGTGTGATAGAGATGTTTAGAAGAGATGTGCTGAGTCAAATTGCAAATTTGGAGGCTGAGTTTCATACACCCACAGAGGTGTGGGAAGTGTGGAGTCCTGTAAGATGAGGACTTCCCCACTTCAGTCATGAGTCTGATCTCCCTGTTATGCAACCGTGATTGTAGAAAGGTAGAAACACAGGTACTGTAGCTGCCTATCCCACAGAGGTTTCACCTCACTGCAAGGCATCCACACAAACAAAAACACAAAAATATGAATGCACAAACACACACACACACACACACATATAAGCATGTGCACACCCACATCACACACAGTGTAAATAATGCATAATTAAGCCTTTATGTAGGCCTAAATAATAGACCGATTATACTGTGGATGTGAGCTAATCTCTGATATACTCTTTAATACTGATTTATATGTGTATGTATGTGCAATTACCTATCTGTGTCCGTGTGTATGGTAGATGTATTTGTACATAATGCTGAAACTTTGCACGGTGTTGAGAAATGTACCATTTTAGTGCCTGATTAGCCTTAGGGACAGTGGTAGCAGCAGCCAAATATACCACCTCCACACCAGCAGAGCTCTGCCCAAACCCAGACTACCCCACAGCCTAGCCGCGTGATCCAAACCCACACACAGCAGGGCTTCATGTAAAACCCAGCCCAAGTCTTCTCCCACATACAGACATCTAGGACAGACAGTCTCTCGGCACTTACACAACGCTCAGCTCAGGCTGTTGAGAAAGACTGAAACAGTAAAATTCAGTGGGGTAGTGGAGGCTGTCTAATCATCATTAGGTTACCTATTGGAATTAATGTTTTTGTGATGTTTACAATAGCAAGATCATTCATTACTACACCAGACATAATAAGTGAAACACACCTGTGCATAATAGCGCAAATACTGCAGTGCAGTGTGTGTGCGCGTGTGTGCGCGTGTGTACCTGGTCGACGTCACATCGTCTCAGTCCACGGAGAAGTCTGAGATCGTCGCTAGCTGTACTTCCTCGAACGACGGAATCACAGAACAAGAAACGGGAGAGTAGACTAGAAGAAAAGTAACGAAACAATAAATAATCTAGTAGAGGAGGTAAGTCATCGGAAAAAACTTTCGGTCATTCGACCAGTTGAGAAATATGCAAAGTTTGTAACTTTGGTGCACTTGCGTTTGTTTTGTAGTTTGATAAGTGTAGCCTATGCTTTAATAGTTTTAGGAGAAAAAACAGCCACTCTCTGAAGACTAGATAGTCTAAATTGCAGAAGGAACTTGTCACGAATTGTGTTGGCCTCTTTTAAATATGTATTACAACTGTAATGTTATCTGTTGATTCCGGTGGCTCTGACATCATCCGTAACATTGCGGCTCGCATTTGTAGGCTACAGCATAGCGTTCATTCCACCAATTGGGTGTCTTTTCATCTGCCGAACTACAGTAGTTTAAAATAAGTTGAATTTCGCACACTTTTTATTCTGTCATGTTAAACAGTAATTCGTTTTTCTATCACAGGAGTTTGAATTAAACATCTTAAGGATATTGAGTGCCCATTAGGAGTAAAATACCATATAGTAGCAACAGAATTTACTAACGGTTGACAATTTCATCGTCTTACGGGAGTATGGACGCTTGTTGAGTGCAACTTTGAAGGGTTTTAGAAATTAGAAGTAACCATTTTTTTTGTTTTGTTGTTGAGTTTGTCTCTATGACTATAGAGCCACACATTTTCCAGCACAAAATACCAAAGTAGGCTATACACAGAATTGAGCTTTTCATTAAGCTAGATAAAATCATTTACAGTTTGAAATGACTATCAGTGCTACAAAATAGGCTAACTACAGCTTTACAATGATTGAGACGTTTGGATATTAAGTGGGTTAAAATCTTCCTAGAATTCACAAGGGTGCACTTACGGGACCCATTTACTGAATTTTCCATGTTGTCAATCTGAAATGGCAGTTCATTATGTCGAGCCAGTTTGCTCAATTATGAGACAAGAGAAATTAGTCCACATACTACCTCGCTTTCTTGATATTTCTGTGGGTTCCTTGAGACATGCATGATGCAAAGGATTGCCATTGGTGTAGAAATAGTTTAAGACTTCCACTTATCCACAAGTGTCCATTTTGTTTCACAATGTCTTGACATTTCCTGACCAGTTCTATGTTAGTTATTGGTTAATGCTAAGTTGAATTAAAAGATAACCTACTGTTTCTATACATTCACTGTTTATCTCAGGTGGCAAGGGCCATTTTATATACCTCTCTGCCTGCTAGGGAAGGCCCCTTTTACATTGCATTGTATGAGTCACCAGTCTTATCATAATGCCAACTGAATGTTTTGAACCACATCCACATCTTGACAAACAGAGGAAGCTCTGCCTTTTGAGATGTTCAAGACACTCTTCTTAAAAGGCTGTGTGTGTGTGTGTGTAGTAACATCATTCATTTTGTTTTACATATTTTACACCTCAATAAAGACTAGAGTGCCAACTGTGTTGCATTCTCCATTACCGAGGATGGCCAGCTCAGGCTGTACTGCCTGGTGGGCTACTCTGTATTTAAGTGGGTCTGTGTTTGGTAGTTGCATGTCTCAATGGTCAGCAACCCATGGAGATGTCGTATAGTAACAGTTGAATTATGGTCATTTTGAATGGCCCGTTATAGTGAGTTATCAGTCTGTTTGACAGCTTGTAGTCATTGCCAGTCCTCATGCCCCTCTTTCCTGTTAGATGATAACATAATTTTATAGGCGCTGAGTGATTACTGCTTTTAATAGCATACGTGCTGTTTATTTAGCTCTGTTTCCTTGTGCATTCTAATAATAATCTACAGTCTTGTGAACACACCTGGCAACACACTGAACCAATGTCAACTGACTAGTAACCAGCCACTGGTTTCCATCTAAGCAGGTCATTGATAAAGTTGACCTATTTTATGATGTATATTCATGTTGGTGGTAATGAAGGTTAAGGTCTCTGACAGGCTGATGCAGAATTTCTCACAGGAAATAATAACTGTCAAATGCAAAGGATAGGACCAGCATGTGCCGTGTTATCCTTTATCGGGCACAGCTGCAAAATAGCATTCTGGCATGTACGAGTAGATTGATAATTGTAATTACCTGATGCACATTGAAATGGAGAAAACATTAACTTCAACTTTTTCTAATATTGGCAAGTGACTACACAGTACACATTCCTCTGTCTCTACATATTCATGTCTCTTTGTTTTACTCTGTCCCTACATATTCATGTCTCTTTGTTTTACTCTGTCCCTACATATTCATGTCTCTTTGTTTTACTCTGTCTCTACATATTCATGTCTCTCCATTTTCCTCAGTGTCTACATATTCACGTCTCTATGTTTTCCTCAGTCTCAACATATTCTTGTTTCTAAGTTATCCTCAGTTTCTACATATTCACTGCTCTATGTTTTCTTCAGTGTCTGCATATGTCTGTATGATTTCCTCATTGTCTACATATTCATGTGTCTATGTTTTCCTCAGTCTCAACATATTCTTGTCTCTAAGTTATCCTCAGTTTCTACATATTCACTGCTCTATGTTTTCTTCAGTGTCTGCATATGTCTGTATGTTTTCCTCAGTCTCTACATATTCATGTGTCTATGTTTTCCTCATTGTCTACATATTCATGTGTCTATGTTTTCCTCATTGTCTACATGTTCATGTGTCTATGTTTTCCTCATTGTCTACATATTCATGTGTCTATGTTTTCCTCATTGTCTACATGTTCATGTGTCTATGTTTTCCTCATTG
The DNA here is from genome assembly GCA_016801175.1 of Esox masquinongy. Classification (NCBI taxonomy): domain Eukaryota; kingdom Metazoa; phylum Chordata; class Actinopteri; order Esociformes; family Esocidae; genus Esox; species Esox masquinongy. The sequence continues at coordinate 12,342 of JACXGI010019093.1, forward strand.
TCTACATGTTCATGTGTCTATGTTTTCCTCATTGTCTACATGTTCATGTGTCTATGTTTTCCTCATTGTCTACATGTTCATGTGTCTATGTTTTCCTCATTGTCTACATGTTCATGTGTCTATGTTTTCCTCATTGTCT
>JACXGI010019094.1:0-12486 GCA_016801175.1 Esox masquinongy
CAGTGGTCTCTTAATTTTAACCCTTCTGTTCCTCACTCAAAACCTTCCTTTTCAACTTTTTTGGAAAGGAAAGAAAAAGGTGCAGTGGTCTCTTAATTTTTTCCGGAGTTGTATATATATATTTATATATATATATATATGTATATATATTACTACTTTTAGTTCTTCTTCCAGGTGCCTAAGAATTTTGCACAGTACTGTACATACAGTTTGAAGTCTAAAAAGCTTCACAAATATAACTGTTGAGTAACTATAATATTGTACTCTGGGCTACATTTATCACAATCCATCACAAGCACTGTATATGTAAATAAATGAATCTACCATTTACACTATAAGCCTGCATCCTCTTTTGCCCCTAAAACTGCTACAATGCCTTAACCCATTAGCCTACTAATCATAATAACATGCTATAGCTAAAGTCTCTGATCAGTCCTGCTAATGAGCAAAATAGAATACGATCATGAAGACTCAACTTAGCTAACATTTCCCAGGCCTACTGTAACCAAAGTCCCCATGCTTGTCTCAAAGCAATCTGATCATGCTGTCCCCAAAAAAAAGTGTTGAAATGGTCATCTATCACACAAGGAAATTGCTGTTGAGTTATTACAACAGTTGGCTGTCTCTGACGACTGCAAGGCAAACATATTCGATTACTAAACCCGCCCAAACTCGGACTGTTCAGCAAAGTTTGTGATTTATTATTTTTTTATGATCAGTAACTTTAAGTTTTGAACCATCTCTCTGTCAGTCTGGTTGCCTGCCTGTCTGTCTTTCCTCCCATCTACAAGTACCTACCTTTGAACTACAACCACTTACTACCATCAATACTAACACTCACTACCACTACTATACTGTAACTTATAAACCATAAATACTTTTTTAAAAACCTAGCAGGCACATCACATTTACTTCTGTAAATGTTTTTTCTAGTTAAACAGTATAGTTTTGTATTTTTTCACCAGCTGGGACCACTGGAGAAACCCTACACCACTCCTCACCTTCTGTCTCATCTTTCAGCTTACAATTCTCCTTCAGAGTGGCCAGGTCTCCAAAGAGGCTCTCCAGGATGGCGTTAGCTATAGGAAGCATCATGGCTGTTGTTGCTGTGTTGCTGAGCCACATGGACAGAAATGCAGAGGTGATCATCATTCCCAAAATTAACCTACAGTGGGCAGGGATACAAGAACATGGGATGGATTTGGCAAATCAATACAATGCTAATCAATAACTGTTTTGGAAAGTTGTATTTTTCATGTATATTTTTCTACATGAAGGGAACTCATTTAATAGTTGAAAATGTTGCATCATGATTTCTTTCTTATTGGTGTTTACTGAAGACTTTTACCAAGCTGGTTTGACTCCAACAATTTTAAGAACTTTCAGAGCTATTCTGCGGTGTAGACCCCATTCTTCGATAGCTGATGCCATCACAAGACCACTGAGAAAAAGAAAATTGGTATCGAGGAAATATTGGGGGCAGACGTTTTTTGATTGAAGGATTCCCATTGTTGGAAAGAGGCAAACAGGTAGCATGGCAGTGACAGCTAAGGGAAGAGCCTCCGTGCACCAGAACACAGCCATCAGTAGCACCACATACAGACATTTCCCCTCCTGAAAATCACAACAGAAACACATTGGAAAATATTCAGAATGCACAAAGCCATACATTATGTGTGTACTTGTAAATAAATAAGCCTCTGAAGCCTTAGGCACAACAAAACAAAAATACCTAGCCAGATCCCTTAGACATGCTACAACCCCATTTCCAAAAAAGTTTGGATGCTGTGTAAAATGCAAATGTTGAAAATGTTGAAACTGAGAAATGTAATTGTCTTTGGAAAAATACATGCCCATTTTGAATTTGATGCTGGTATGTTGTCTTTGTACCATTTTCTATTGAATATTGGGTTTAAATGATTTGCACATCATTGCATTCTGTTTTTATTTACATTTTATGCAGCGTCCCAACTTTTTTGGCCATATACCACAAACCATATGGTGCCTTGCTGTTGTAAGCTGGTTATCAATGTACTAGAAGTCAGTCATGCCTGTGGTATACAGTCTGATACCAAAGCTTTCAGCCAATCGGCATCCAGGACCCAAACTACTCTGTTTATAATGTAGTATTTACTACAACATGTGTTTTTAAAGATAGTACTGTAGTTGTCTATAGCATTTACAGTTAACTGTATTTTAACTACAGCGGGTTTACACTATTACACTATGAAATATACTAGACATAGTTTTCTTACTCATGGGTGTCACATCTTGGAATATGTGGGATAATAATGGGTGGAAGATGTATAAATTTAAAATTTGCATATCAATACCTTGTGTAGTATAACATTCTACTGTACAGTAGAATGTTATACTAAACGAGCTAAGTCTCATTTCAACAGATTTTGGGTTAAAGTTAAATGTGTTCGGGTATGAAGGTAGGTGTCGATATTATTCTGCTCCTTTCTCAATACTGCATCATGGCTTTCATTGGGCCAATAGGTAACGACAGTTTAATGTCACTACGCAATTTGTCAGAGGTACAAAATAAACGTTGAGTTAGCTTTATGGGTGAATCTTCCAATACTTACCTTTTCCGGTAGGCCAAAAAGTAACGGAAGAAAAATAAGTGGAGTGAGCAAAATAATAAGTTGTTTCTTGACGCACCAAAGTTTCTTAGCAAATGTTGATATTGTTTCCATTTTCATATGGTATAGGCCTATTCCTCGGTAAAACAGCACAAAAGCTGTGCGACGCTTGAATGTAAGACGGACCCTATGTGTTTTATCACTTTGACTGTAGTGTTTGCACTCTTGGAGAAGATTAACTATTGGTTTACAGGTTAACTCCTGACGCGTTTTTCAAGTGATTTGAATGGACGCACGTTGAGCCATTTGAAAGGTGCTAATTTTTTATTTTAAAAAAAACGTAAGCCTATAATTTCAGTAGTTTGGTCTTTCTGGTGCTTGACTGCCGCAAAACAGATCCCAGCTCAACATTCATCAAAAACGGAGCGTCATCATGGGAACATTAGGTTGTGTGGGACTAGTTTACACACGTTAGTGATGTAAATCTGGTTATACAGGCATACCGAGGTGAAATCAGTTTTATATTAGAGATTCATCAGACATTCACATTCGTTCCTCCGTTCAGGCTCCCTTCCACATTTAGGGACCGAGGTAAAAGAGTAAACCAGGTAATTGCCGAAATATCAGAAGACGAATATAGTATCATTATGGACTCTCATCAACATCAATCCACATGCTAAATACTAAACCACACTTCATATTGTCAAAAAGATCTTTATTGATTTATCACTAATCAATAAATCAATTGAAGAATGTTAAATTCTGTATTTCTTCAAAATCTTTTTCAATATTGGTAATAGGAACTTCAAACCAGGTGTATATTATTCTAGAAATAGCTAGCCTACTTGTTCAACCTTTGTTTTGGTGTAAAAACTCTACTGGTTTATTAATAATCAATCAATCAATGGAAACACCTCTAATTCGGCATTCCTTCAATATCTTTTTCAGTGATTGTCATAGGAACTTCAAACCAGGTGTATATTATTCTAAACATAGCTGGCCTACTTGTTCAAGCTTTTTTGGTGGAAAAATACTTTATTGATTTATTAATAATAAATAAATCAATAGAAAAACGTTTAATTCTGTATTTCTTCAATATCTATTTCAATATCGGTCATAGGAACTTCAAACTTGGTGTATTTTATTCTAAACATAGCTGGCCTACTTGATCAAGCTTTGCTTTGGTGGAAAAGCCATTGTTTTAATAATAATCAATCAATCAATGGAAACTCCTCTAATTCGGTATTTGTTCAATATCTTTTTCAAGGATTGTCATAGAAACTTCAAACCTGGTGTATATTATAGCTGGCCTACTTGTTCAAGCTTTGTTTTGGTGGAAAAATGCTTTACTGATTTATTAATAATCAATCAATCGAAACACCTTTAATTCTGTATTTCTTCAATATCTTTTTCATTGATTGCCATTGTAACTTCAAACGTGGTGTATATTATTATTGAAATAGTTGGCCTACCTGTTCAAGCTTTGCTTGGTGAAAAAGTCATTATGGATTTCTTAATAATCAATAAATCAATAGAAACATCTCTAATTCAGTTTTTCTGCAGTATCTTTTTCAATGATTGTCATAGGAACTTCAAACATGGTGTATATTATTCTAGAAATAGCTGGCCTACTTGTTCAAGCTTTGTTTTGGTGGAAAAACGATTTACTGATTTATTAATAATCAATAAATCGAAACACCTTTAATTCTGTATTTCTTCAATATCTTTTTCATTGATTGTCATTGGAACTTCAAACATGGTGTATATTATTATTGAAATAGCTGGCCTACTTGTTTAAGCTTTGCTAGGTAAAAAAGTCATTATGGATTTCTTAATAATCAATAAATCAATAGAAACTTCTCTAATTCTGTATTTCTTCAATATCTTTTTCATTGATTGTCATAGGAACTTCAAACGTGGTGTATATTATTATTGAAATAGCTGGCCTACTTGTTCAAGCTTTGTTTTGGTAAAAAAAAGTCAAATATGGATTTATTAATAATCAATAAATCAAATAAACATGTTTATTTTTGTATTTCTTCAATATCGTTTTCAATGATTGTCATAGGAACTTCAAGCATGATGTATATTATTCTAAAAATAGCTGGCTGACTTGTTCAAGCTTTGTTTTGGTGGAAAAAGACATTATGGATTTATTAATAAACAATAAATCAATAGAAATATGTTTAATTCTGTATTTCTTCAATATAATTTCATTGATTGTCATAGGAACTTCAAACCTGGTGTATATTATTCATAAAATATCTGGTCTACTTTTTCAAGCTTTGTTTTGGTGGAAAAACTCTATTCATTTATTAATAATCAATCAATCAATGGAAACACCTCTTATAAAGCTTTTCTTCAATATATTTTTCAATGATTGTCATAGGAACTTCAAACCTGGTGTATATTATTCTAGAAATAGCTGGCCTACTTGTTCAAGCTTTGCTTTGTTGAAAAAAATCATTATGGATTTATTAATAATCAATAAATCAATAGAAACATGTGTTATTTCTGGATTTCTTCAATATCTTTTTCAATGATTGTCACAGAAAATTAAAACATGGTGTATTATATTCTAAAAATGGCTGGCCTACTTGTTCAAGCTTTGTTTTGGTGGAAAAATGCTTTACTGATTTATTAATAACCAATCAATCAGTGGAAACACCTCTTATAAGGCATTTCTTCAATATCTTTTTCAATAATTGTCATAGGAACTTCAAACCTGGTGTATAGTATTCCAAACATAGCTGGCCTACTTGTTCAAGCTTTGCTTTAGTGAAAAAGCCATTCTGGATTTATTAATAATCAATAAATCAATGGAAACACTTCTAATTCGGTATTTCGTCAATATCTTTTTCAATGATTGTCATAGGAACTTCAAACTTGGTGTATATTTTTCTAAAAATAGATGACAAAACTACCCAGGCCAGAAAAGGTCTGTTCAGTGCTGGCCCAGGTGAGAGCCAACCCATTACTGCTCTTGATCACAGGAATATGTGATGCAGATGTGCCCTCTAGTGTTGGAACATGCATAGTGCAAATTATACTGTGACATTCAGGGGGTCTATTATAAAAACTGTAAGATGGAACTAACAGTAAACACATTTGCACAGTAAATGTCTATTGACCGTCAAAACAGTAAAAATATTTGAATGTGGCATAAACACAACCAGTCAATGTTTTCATCTGATTGACAAAATAATCTACAAAAAGTAGTATATACACACATCCAAAAGTAAGTACAGTGAATAATTAATACAGTATGTAATTCTAGCATCTATGAAAATAGTGCACTGCCACTCTTGCTGGAAGAGAACTAAATGCTTGTTGCCAAACTTTCAAACTGTGACCGTGTTCATGAACAGTTGGTTATTTTAAAATGATGACTCCCTCTCAATTCGTCTGGCAAACATCTGAATGGGAATGGCTTATACTGGTGACAATGCATTCTGAGGTGAGCTCAATTACCTGTTGCACATGCATGAAAAGACTGGTTCAGTAGTACAAACAGGTTTAGCCAAAATTCACAATATCTGTGGATATTAAAAAACTCTCTTCTTGTCCACACAGTTTCTCCTCAGTGTACACTGTACCCAGTATAAGTTACACCCACTGAGACATTAACTGGGCGAAATGCTATGTTTCTAAGGAGTCCTCCGGCTGCGAGAGCTGCTGTTTTTGTTACCTGAGGTGTTTTCCCCCGATCCTCCTTTAACCCACTTCAGGTGAATAAGGTGCAGACGTAGTTGAAAATGTAGACCCTTACAAATCAGCTGGGCTCGATGATCTGGACTACATTTTCTGAAGCTGTCTGCCTCTATTTTCATTGTTGCTATATTTCATTCCAGAATCTCTGCAGGATTAGAAAGCCATCATTCCACTTCTTAAAGGGGGTGGCAAGCGAGGCCTGGACTGTTGTACTGTAGGCCTGCGTCCATCTTGCCCTGCCTTTCTAACGTTATGAATGCCTGGTGAACAGCCCTGCCGTTCCAGTCCCACGGTTTTCTCTCTGCGGTGCCAATGGACTACCGGTGCTACAGTAAAATAACATCATCTCCATCTGCCCAGACAACTGTTGGTAATGTGCAGCGGTTTTATTGTTTTGACTAAAGCCTATGTTTCTGTGAAGCTTCTCATCCTGATTGAAAGACTCAGCAAACTTGGCTTTTCGGTAGCCTATCTACCCCAGTCTGAAAATAAATTATTTGACCGTGGACAGTGTCTCATATCTCAGTGTCTGGATTTTAAATTTCTGCTTGTATGCAAGCTACTCACGGTTTGATTCTTGGGCCACTTGCTGGTAACTCCCTCATCCATCTTTACCACCCCACAACACAGCTGTTCCGCAACTAGGCACCTTTCACCCACGCTGCCAGGTATACCCTTGTAAAAATTACTATCCTTGCAATCCTGGACTATGGCAACGTAGTTTACAAGCTTGCCACTAAAGAGCTCCTTGATAAATGGGTTGTAATTTATCACATTGCCATCTGCTCTGTCACCAGTATCACCTTCAACACCATCACTGTTAACCGTTACATTCTGGTCAACAGACCGTTGCTAAATATGTGACGGTAGGCTCACTGATAAAACGTATTTTCAAGTCTCTCTCAGGCAAATCCCCCCTCTTGCTTAATTATGTTTTAACATCTGATATTCCAATACTTAACTGCACTCTGATAGATGTCTCACAGTGGTCACTTCAAAATCCTACACTTCCTTTGGCCGTCATTCACTTCAGTTTTCTATCGCAAATGAATGGAACAAATTGCAAAAGACATCTCTCTCAGTAGAAAAACAAAATAACCAAGCTGCTATCTGATCAATTCACCTGCAGAGCAGCAAATCTATCAGAATGTGTCTGGCTGTAAATAATGTTAATTGATGATTGTTCATTTCCCATGTATGTAGTGCTTATTTGTACTGGTATTTTTGCTTTATTTGTTTGATACTGTGTATTGTTCTTACTTCTTGCAATTGTATGCCTTTGGCCAAGTCGTCAATCATTAAAAATGGTTTGACAAAATGAATAAATAAATTGACATTTGATAATCTTTAATTTGGCCGCCTTGACAGTCTTATAACCAGCGGTTAGAAGCTACACGGTCCTGGCTGTTACAGAGGCACCGGCACTGCAAACCAAACAGGAGTATAGAGAACTGTTGTGGCTTGGATGGCGGGCCTCATTGATGATGTGAGGGTCAGATGACAACCAATGTTATTTAGTAAATGCTGGAATTAAATGGCAAGATGTATAATTCAGCTTGGTTTTGTCAAAATCAGACTAGCGGTGTCTGTATTGTGGGTGACTTACCTATGTACTAACATGTACTAACAAACAAACAAATAGAAAGATCCGATGTCCCTCCTTCTGATTTCATGTTTGGGGACAATGACAAGATGCATGAGGAAACAGTTTGACAATCATGCCCCTGAATATTGGCATCTCCAGCTTGGCTGCACATCAGCAGTCTTCTCATGTCCTTTTTAAAAAAGATCAGTCCAACCAAAACAAAACATCCATGCCAGTGGTGTAATGCTACCTTGGATGAAATGCTAACAGACAGTATCTGAGGTAAGAAAAGGTTAGACCCATTGTTATGATTATATGTTCTGACAACTTCCATAGAGAAAATAAGGACATAGGTCCCAGGTTATAGCTAGTAGCTATTGTAAGAACTAAATTCTAAATGCTTTTTTTGTGTGTAACCCAACCTCTGTTTATTTGAAATAATTTTGTGCCAAAGTGCTGCTTTTTAAAAAATGATTCTGCTCTTTATTTTACATGCACCATAGGTCTTGTCAGTTGAATTAACTGTAGGTTTCTCAATTGGTTGGGTTATGTTTACTTTCAAGGAGGCAGTCACACAGAATTAATACAATCGATTATGTATTATCAGGTGAAGTGAAAATTGTGTAACGTCAAACAGTGTCAAACCCATGAATGTGTATGTGTGTATTTGTGTGCGTGTGCGTGTGTGCTTACATAAATGTGTGTGTGTGTGTGTGTAGGTACATGCGCAAATTCTCATGTTCAGGGCTATGTGTGTGTATGTATGCTTATTGAATTGGACCTGGGGTTGACAGTGTGTTCAGGTCTCGGGAGAAAACAGACCACCACAGTTCTCTCTAGCTGTGATCTGAGAGTAGTGTGTTATCCAAATTCCCACCTGATGAATAACACTAGCTACCTGCTGCTGCCAGACCTCTGGCTCAATGAGACCTCTGTGGAATCTCCGGCCAGGGAAGATCAGCATGGGAACCGAACTGGTATCAAGCCTGTTCTGTGTAAGCCGGTTCACATCCAGGCAGAGGTGTTTCTGACTCTGGGGATTGTTAGCCTTCTGGAGAACATCTTGGTGATCTCAGCTGTGGTGAAGAACAAGAACCTCCATTCACCCATGTACTTCTTCCTGTGCAGCCTCGCTGCCGCTGACATGCTGGTGAGCATCTCCAACTCACTGGAGACTGCGGTTATCGCTGCCCTGAACAGCCGGCTGATAGTCGCGGACGACCACTTCGTTCGGCTCATGGACAACTTCTTCGACTCGATGATCTGCATCTCCCTCGTGGCCTCCATCTGTAACCTTCTAGCCATCTCCGTTGACCGCTACGTGACCATCTTCTACGCCCTGAGGTACCACAGCATCGTCACGATGAGGCGGGCTCTCCTGGCTATAGCGGGCGTCTGGTTGGCGTGCGTGGTCTGCGGCATAGTCTTCATCGTCTACTCGGAGAGCAAGACAGTCGTCGTGTGTCTGGTCGTCATGTTCTTCGCCATGCTGGTGCTCATGGCCACCCTGTACGTGCACATGTTCCTGCTGGCGTGGCGACACGCCAAGCGCATCGCTGCCCTTCCGGCGGAGGGTGCGGTGACCCGGAGGACCTGCATGAAGGGCGCGGTCACCGTCACCATCCTCCTGGGTGTGTTTGTCTGCTGCTGGGCGCCGTTCTTCCTCCACCTCATCCTCCTCATCGCCTGTCCCAGGAACCCGCTCTGCGTCTGCTACATGTCCCACTTCACCACCTATCTGGTGCTGATCATGTGTAACTCGGTCATAGACCCCATCATCTATGCCTTCCGCAGTCTTGAGATGCGCAAAACCTTCAAGGAAATCCTCTGCGGCTTTAATTCCACGTGGAGTGTTTTCCACTGTAAATACTGAAGTGTTGTAGTTGTCGGTCTTTTGAAAAAAAAAAAAGCACTGAAAATGCTTTAAGCTTTAGTTAAATATTTAATTGACGCTGAACATGGAAATTTTTTATGTGGCCACTGTGTATATTGACTTTGTTGTAACATGCAGGTTTGGCTTAGTGGCTTTGTTTTTGGGCTGATGTTCATCCTCTATCAAGTGAAAATGTGAATAGCGAACAGTAAAAAGTGAACAATTAAACTCTGTGCGACTTGATTTATGAATTATAAACATTATTGCTTTCACTTTGACTGCAAGTAAGACATGTTGGCAGAACGTTAATTAATTAGGATTGATATATTATGTTCAAAAAAGTAATAGGTTGACTTAAATCAAGTAGCCTTCTACAAGGCTGTGACAAATCAGAGATCCTGAATCCCATTGGCTGTGCTGAGTTAGAAGAAAGGGATACATGAAATGACAACATACATGTTGTGTGTGTGTGTGCGTGTGTGGATGTAATGTGTGTGCGTGTGGGTGGGTGTGCCCTGGAAAACTTTACATTATTTGGTTCTGATGGAAAGAGATTTCAAATGGATTATTATGTGACAGTTGTTAACTTTTCACATATAAAAATCAAGGAGCAACACAGAATAGACATTAAAAAACAGGACATACACCACAAAACAAAAACAACCCAACAACATTTTTCCCAAAAGAATACTGTGGTTGGTGGGGTTGTTTTCTACATTGAAATTAATTTTGCTTCATGTATCTTACAGGCACTTTTTCCACAAAAGAAATCACCTACTAACTTGTTTGATGTATTTCCCTATCCATTTAACATAGAGAAGTGAGAAGGGGAAACGGAACATTTTCATACGATCTCTCACATCCTCCGCTTGTGGGGGGCCATGATTCACTATGTCTTAACACTCTTGCACACCTACATTTTGTGTCACATATCACATTATTTAATAATATTGAAGTGATTAGTAAAAATATTTTTTTCTTAAATATAATATAAATAATAAATATATACATATATAAACATATACATAAATATACACATTTAAAACTCTCTCTCTATATATATATATATATATATATATATATATATATATATATATATTATTGATTCTTTTGTGTTTTGACATCAATCTACACATAGTACACATAGTGACAAAGCAAAAACATGTTTTTTTGAAATTTGTGTCAATTTAAAAAAAGCTAAAATATCTCATCTAGAGAAGTATTTTGATTATTTAAAAATGCCTTTGGCAATGATCACAGCTTTGGGTATTCTTGGAAATGCCTCTACCAGCTTTTCACACCTGGATTTAGGCAGTTTCTCTCATTCTTCCTTGGGGTCACTGTGCAGATATTTGGTGGGGTTCAAGTCCAGGCTTTGGCTGTGCCACTCAAAGACATTTACAAACATGTCCTGAAGCCACTCTAGCGTTGTCCTGGTTGTGTTCTTCAGGTTGTTGTTGTGCTGAAAGATGAATCTCTGCCCCCCTCTGAGGTCCTGTGAACTAAGGTCCTGTGAACTTCAAGAACCACTCTGTATTTTACTCCATTAATCATTCCCTGAATCCTTTAAATGCTTTAGCAGTTATCTATATAACCTTCCCCAGATCTATGCCTTGACACCATTTGATCCTGGAGCTCTAAGGTGAGTTACTAGTGTACCTTTCTAAATCCAATCAACTGAATTTGCCACAGGAGGAAATGTATCAATTATAAACCAACTTGGTTATTATGAAATATATGTGATACATATTATCACAATTCTGTGTTTAAAAAGAAAATCACCTACAGGTGGAGTAACGCACAAATATTTTACCTAGACTATTTGTGTAGTCTATTTTAATGGACCCTGAATGAGAAAAAAACACCTCATAGGGCATTTCTATGCGATGCGTATGAGATCCATAAAATACAGTGGATATAAAAAGTCAACACACCCCTGTTAAAATGCCAGGTTCTTGTGATGTAAAAGAATGAGACAAAGATAAATCATGTCAGAACTTCTTCCACCTTTAATGTGACCTATAACGTGACCTATAACGTGAACAATTCAATTGAAAAACAAACTGAAATCTTTGAGGGGGAAAAATAAAAAACCCACAATAACCTGGTTGCATAAGTGTGCACACCCTTAAACTAATACTTTGTTGAAGCACCTTTTGATTTTATTACAGCACTCAGTCTTTTTGGGTAGGAGTCTATTAGCATGGCCCATCTTGACGTGGCAATATTTGCCAACTCTTCTTGGCAAAAGCGCTCCAAATCTGTCAGATTGCGAGGACATCTCCTGTGCACAGCCCTCTTGAGATCACCCCACAGATGTTCAATTGGATTCAGGTCTGGACTCTGGCTGGGCCATTCCAAAACATTAATCTTCTGGTGAAGCCATGCTTTTGTGGATTTGGATGTGTGCTTTGGGTCGTTGTCGCGCTGAAAGGTGAACTTCCTCTTCATCTTCAGCTTTCTAACGGACGCCTGAAGGTTTTGTGCCAAAATTGCCATGCTTCACTCTGGGTATGGTGTTCTTTCGGTAATGTGCAGTGTTGTTTTTGCGCCAAACATACCTTTTGGAATTATGGCCAAAAAGTTCAACCTTGGTTTCATCAGACCATAACACATTTTCCCACGTGCTTTTGGGGGACTTGATGTTTGTTTTTGCAAACTTCAGCCGGGCTTGGATGTTTTTCTTTGTAAGAAAAGGCTTCCGTCTTGCCACCCTACCCCATAGCCCA